>ML848559.1:21652-33629 GCA_009831015.1 Picea engelmannii | reverse complement strand
AGGCCACTTACCTCTTCCCTCTGATTTTGTTCACTTTGTCCCGCCTCTGGCACAACTTATCCCACGTCTTGTTGTCCCCCTGACACTCGACCTTGTTTAACGATTGTGGCCACTTATATTTCTCATATACCCCCAACCAAGGGTAGTATTGAATATCCACACATCTTGACTTCGTCCATGTACCTCCTCCACTCCTCACCTCACATAGTAGAATTCAAAGCCCTTTGCTTCTTGGAGTCGCGTCCCCCTTTTGTCGACATCAACACAGTTTCCAGAAGGGCGACAGTATCTTGACTCTCATTACCTTTCCAATGAGAGGTCTCAGACGACACATGGAGAACCAACATTTCTCCCTACTATCATTGACTACCATAACATTCGACTTCAACACTTTCTCATGTTATGGTGGGTCTTACTTTGCGACCATTGCAGTTATTTCTTATATTTGTCGAAGACCTCTGAACTTGGTTGGGCTATCAATTCCTACAGAATCTGTGATACTTCTTACAGGTCTCACTGCCTAGTGTTCAGAGTATGTTCCTTCGCAGAATTTCCTTCTGCCTTGATCACGATCGCCCCCGAGGGCACTGCAGTTGTCTACATCAATACATAGTTTCAGTTACTATACAAACACCATTCTTTTTTAGTTACATGACACGAGCATGGGGTATGCCCACCTCATTTTTACACAATTTATTTTTACACACCTTATGGAAGGTTCGGTCCTACAGGTTCCCTTCTTCATCCAACAGGGTCACTCTTGATACTCTCAGTATCACTCTCTCTTACAACAAAACTCTCAGTAGAAGAAACATTGATGAATTTTGGTTATATGTATGCTCCTAACCTCATCCATCAGGGGGCATATGTTATCACTGAAATTTCGTCCGCAAATGGTTACAGTAATCCAGCAACTTCAAACAATTATGAGGTCACCCATGGACCAAAATTACCACAAAATCATTTCCAAAAGGTCCAAAACTATACAACTAGTGATAAAATGCAAGTGAGTTATAACTACACAGGGCGCGCATGCACATGCACTATCCAGAAACGCAAGAAAAGAGCGCATGCACACAATGCACGACTATGGTTGCTAAAAGACGTGCACATCTAAGAACGACACATTTATGAGATTGGCCGGCCTCCCACCCACTTCTGGTTCATCTTCCAAGTTGATTTGACACCCAAATCTCGACTGAATCGAACTGGGTGGCTTTTCAAAGACCTAAAAATGCCCTAAATAGCCTCTTTTCACACTACAAGCTGGTTGCACAATACCTCAAAGAAGTGCTATAAAACAAGGCCATGGGTGCACTTCATTTTCAAGGAATTCATTAGAAAAGTTATGTTGTTTTTATTCTCTTGAGGAATCCTCTATTCTCATCAAGAGTATACTAGCACCATTACATTGGGCAATCCATCTCACCTCTTGAGTGGATTAGCTTGGGATTCTTTCACCATTTCATTCAAAGTTGTAAGAAGAGCTTAGTTGTGGGGGTCCAAGAGCCCTCCCTTGGAGGAAGAAGGGACCCATAGTCCTCTTTCTTCTTGGTGTTTTCTTTCACTAATATAATCCTTTCCATTGGTGACATGAGTCTTATTGTCTTTTTGTTCTTATGTCCTTATGCTCAATAGTTTAGTTGTTCTTTTATTTTTTAGTTTATTTCTTAGTTGTTCTTTTATGTTTCTTTCTCTAACCCTTTTCCTTTATAGCTGTCTTTCTTAGCTAACCCAACTAAGCTTGTAAGCACCTATGTTTTTCTCACTTAGGTGACGAAAGAGGCACAACACCCTTGTTCTCAAGGTGAGTGGCTTGCACACAGACTTCGTCAAGACTAGTGGGGTTAAACAAGAGAAAAGTATGACGAATATAACTGTGAAGTGTGCCAATATACTTCATTAAAGTTTCATAAGAATCCAAAGGAATGTTCAATGCAATAGCTTTCTTCCTAAATTATTCTATGAAACTTTGTACAGTTTGACCCTTACTTTGTGTTAAAGTTTTCCATTCCATCATCACTTTATGTAAATACCCTAATGGATAGAATTGCTTCCTTATCTCTGATTTAAATTCCGACCATGAGGAAAGAATATTACCACACATACTCTTGTCTTGAAGCTTTCTCTCCCTCCATACGAGAGTGGTTCCTTCCAACCGAAGAGAATCCAGTTGCACTTTAACTTCTTCTTCATCAATATGTTTAACACAACAATATACTTCAACCTTTCGAATCCAATTATCTAGATTTTCAGGATTAGCATCTCCATTAAACATAGGTAAAGAAAATTTTACATAAATCTTTAATAATGGTTTCTTAAAAAAGGTTTGATGGCTAGAATGATGAGAATGATGAGAATGCTCAAAGGAAGAATAACTAGAACTTCAAGGTGAAGATGGAGGCTCAGGAGGATATCCTCCAGCCCCTTGGTTTACTGAAGCATCATCATCTGCATGTGATTCATTTTTATTCTCTGTCTTCTTCATCCTCTTCCCTTACTCCATACATTCATTAGACCATTTCTGACATGCGATAAAAGACCATGTGAAATTTTTTCTCTTGTTCATCACGCTTTTCCTCTTGTGCCATTTTCTTCCTTCGGAATGCACAACCAACTTCGGGATTGAAATTGTTAAGAGTTCCTTCACCCTGCTTATGCTTGGCCCTAGTAAGCATTCATACTCAACAATTCAAGTCAAAGACGACTGCTCTGATACCAACATGATCCGGGATCTTTTCATCTGGTGACTTATTAAAGAATTGTATTAAATAAGAATAAACTAAAGTACACCATAAAGAAGGAAATCTCAAAAGGAAAAATGCATAAGCATGAAACATGAACGGAAAAACTTGATAACAAAGTTCGTCCATGGTGAACTACATCTTCGGGTCCTGCTCTCAAATGGGTAGGTCTTTTTTATTAACTCCACAAAAGAATTGGGAAAAATACATAAGTATACCTCATTCTGGAGTTAAGATACAGAAGCTTTCCTCAGATTAGAAACCAAACGTTACCACTGCGTTTGTGGCATCGAATTACCTAAAAATGATTTTCTCCGTGCCTCGATCCAAGTTTGGTACTTTCAGGCCCAAGAGACACCTTTGTCTTGGTTTTTGTGCCTCCTTCCTCAATAAATGACTAAAAATTTTCTTGAAATGCATGCCCAGTTCATACATTCACACCTTGGTCTCTCCTTCCCCCCCTCATACACTGGCGGAAGCTCCTTTTTATAATAAAATCTAGGTGGTTAAGAATTAATGGAAAGGTTGGGTGCATTGGTTATTAGGGATATATTAAGTGCTTGGTTAGGCATAGGTCTCGGGGTCGAACCCATGGGCCTCCCCTTTTAGTATACGATTACAACCACTTGGTAGAGGTTTAGGCATATAGTTTGGTGGTTGGACATATTTGGCGGAGGAATCTCGTAACTTGCAGAACCCCGAAGCACTAGTTCCAGAGCGCACGAATCCTGAAATACCATTTTTTGGAGTGTGGTCACATGAATTATCACATATCCAGGGGCTGGGATGAGGGCCTAGAACTTTTATTCCACCCAAATAGAACATTATTAACTTAAATAATATTTGTGCCATATAATAAACAAGGATTATGTAATGGCATGTTGGCTAGCATGGAGTGTAATGCCTTTGTGCTAGGAGGTAAGGATTTCAACTCATGTCGGCTCCAATATATTTTTTGATGAACTGTATTGTAAGAGGCCAATGGGGGGTTTCCACGTGGCAACCACTCATTGGTTGTCCTCTGCCATCTGTCAATTGCAGACTAGAAATCATAATTTTCCATGTGTACCTATAAGAATCTTCCACGTATACCTGTAACATTGGACCACATCTCCCTGTACGAACATTCCACATGTCACCCTTGCAGTGGTGACACGTGTAGCCTTGAACTTTGACTTTTTTACCAAGTTTGACCTGAAATTTGATCTCTTATAAAATTTTCATACGAGCTTTGTTTAAGGAATCGTTTACACCATTAGAAATCTTGTGACGCGCTCTTCGCGATAATGTCATTTTTACTGAGTTTTGGGAACTTTGAATTTTTTTCCTTTCTCTATCTGTTGAAGCCATTCTGAGCATCCTGAGTTGCCTCTGCGAGTTCTGAGTTGTTCTTATCTTTCTCTGGATCCTTTTAGGATCACTAAAACTCTCAGACATAAATAGAACTTATCTAAGAGATGGAAATAAATCACACAAATGTACTCAACAAACCACTTGACAGAGAAATATGTGAAAACAGACACTCAAACAGAGAAAATAACAAATCAATTCAGACCACTGAAAGACCCTTTTGATTAGAGGACCAACCTAATCTCAAAGGCCTAGGTTTTTTCTATAAATCTGCAGTTTAACAGATCATCGCGAGACACAATATAGTCAACAAGTGAGGGTCATCGCAGGACACCTATGATGCAACAAGCGATGTTTTGAAAAAAATGGTTTTTAGGAAGATGGATATGTTCTAGATCTTCCAGATCTATGTCATATCTCTTAGATATGATGGAAAAGAGACTCAAAATAGAGAATATTTTTTCCTCGATATGGTCACCAATTTTATTATAGGAAAAAATATCACAATGATCTTAATGAAAACACAACAAAATCTCTATAGGACTAGCCTAGTAGTCCTAGACAGAATAAGGTTTACACTTCTATGGTTTCCTTAGAACTAGATATAAGCACATGGATTCATCACTAGCCTAAGGAGCGGTAAATATTGCATACCTTTATCTATATGTTGTCCTTCATATATCTTGGTTGTTGCAGAACTGAAAATCCATCTCCATGCTCCACAACTTACTTCCTGCACACAAAATACAAGCAACACATCTCTACTTGGGATTAAAATCCTAGATCTAACTGGCTTCTAATAAAATCTATAATGGAATGAATTGGATCTAAACATTTATGAACTGAACACAATTGATATGGAGGAAAACCAATGATCTATTAGATATAACAAAGAACTTACATCAAACATATCTTGGTGATTGTAGCATCCCCCGACCGCCCTCGTCGGGGGCAGTGCCACTACTAAAAACCAATTTTTTTTTAAACCAATTGTAACACACCCTGGTATTAAGCCAGTGGGCTATGTATTCTTTGTTTGAGCTCATAAACACACACACACACACACACACACACACACATACACACACACACATAATGCAATTTAAATGGACAAAAACATTTTTATCATACACATATTCATGCAGAAGTGACAATACACACATACATGCAATATATACAGACAATTATGATAACATTATAACACATATACAATATACACAACATATAATTAACATAGAATTGGTACTTATATTGTTATGAGAAGACCATTGACTGCGTGCAGACCTTCCACAAACCTCCCATCCTTAGACAATGTTGCTCCAAGATATCAGCAGTGGGTCACCCCTGATATGGGACTAAACTCCACCCAGGGAAAAGGAAATCCTAGGCTAGGTTGAGACTATGGAATGATGCACAATGAAATAGGAAGGATTCCCTCCAAGAAGCCTTCTTACACCCACCGCTCACAGACTCTCATTCCTCACATGCTTGCCCCACCCTAGGAACCTTCATTGTACCAAGTCCATCGACTTCTCCACTTCCCTTCCAGGGCTTGAGCAATAGGCCAGATTAGGAATTCTAAAATCTCTATAGGTGCTGCTGGAATCCCTCCAGGAGAAATCACTTCCCAAACAACATCTCTCACCTAGAGAGAGTTACTCACTAGATCGACAACCTGCCTCTTCAAACCACAGGCCTGACAACCTGTTTCTTTTGTTCGTCTTTTCAATCAACCAGGTAACCATGGTAGTAAAAATCGGGTAAGGAAAGGGACGGCTCAAAAAAATACATATATTCACGATGGAAAAGGGTTCAATAATGGAGGAATTGGTTGATTTCATCCTACTCAGTGCATGAGTGACTGGAACAAAGGATAGCTAGCCGCGGGAGTGAACTTGTGAGGAGAGATGGAAATACTGGTCAAAATGACGAGAATAGTTAGTGCGAAACCCCACAATGATGGAATTCCCCCACATAAATGTGCATGCATCCTGGATGACACTTATCTCTCCAGGAGCTCGTTCCTCTCCACTTGGAGTTTGATTCCTCTCCCCAAAGGAACTTAGGATAACTTGGTTTATTTCCCAAACATTAGTAATTTAGGAAATGCATTATAATATTCCCTTAAGTTAAGCCCTTAATATTTGCCCATTTTTCCTAGCCTCTCAGCCCCCCTTTTCCTTTCCCTTCCCAGTGGAGCATAGTCTCTCATAACTCTTTCTTCTTGGTCAGTCTACACACAATGATGTATTTTTATTAATAATATGCATAATTACATGTACAAAAATATGCTCTCTAGCCTTAACATCTAGGCTCTCTGTCCTATTACATACATAATCATTCCAACTTAAAAATACTTGGCTCACAAGCCTAAACATCAATAAAAATCATTACAATTCAATAGGGGCTCAGACTTGGGGTATTACAATCCCCTCCCCTTATTTTTTCATTGTCCTCAATGCAACGCATTTACATAACATCAACAAGATTTTCAAAATCTTCAAAACGATGTTGGTATTTTTCCCACATAGCATATTCATTCTCCCAAGTTGCATCTTCAGGACCATACCAGTTCCATTGGACCCTTACAAGCCCTATGGCTCTATTCCGAAGCTGTTTGATTTTCCAGTCAAGAATGCATATCAGATGCACTTGAAAAGTGATTTCCTGCTCCACCTGAATCACATTCCAATCAATAACATGATTAGCATCATGTATATATTTCTTAAGGAATGATACATGGAATACATTTTGTATAGACATAGATGTAGGCAATGCAATAATATAAGCTACTGGTCCAATCCTCTCTAGGATTTCAAACAACCCACAATATTTCACTGCAAACTTGGAACAGTTTCCCAACTTCAGGGAACTTTTGTTGGTCACCACCTTCAATAAAACATGATCACCCACTTTAAATTCCCTGTGAGTTCTTCCCTTATCAGCATAGATTTTCTTCTTGTCTTTGGAAGCTTTTAATTTATGTTTAATCTTCAACATTTTCCCTTTCATTTCTCTAAGAAACTATGGCCCAACTACTTCTCTATCTATTGGGTTGTCCCAACTTACTGGTGTGTTGCACTTTCTTCCATAAAGTGCCTCAAATGGGATCATATTTAGTGATGCGTGATACCCATTGGTGTAGGAAGATTATACCAAGTGTAGATACTCTTCCCATTTATATCATTTGTCCATCACATACATCCTTAAAATATCCTCTATCACGTGGTTCACCTTTTTTCTTTTCCCATCAGACTCGAGATGATAAGTTGTGTTGAAGTTCAGATTTGTTATGAACCCTTTGAATAACCCCTTCCAGAACTTTGAGGTAAACTTTGGGTCTCTTTCAGACATAATTTCCTTGGGTATTCCATGCAAGAGTGTTACTTCCCTCATATAAATTTCAACAACATTGGTTTCCTTCTGAGTAACCTTCATAGGAATTAAATGGGCAGCTTTGGTAAGATTGTCCACCACCACCATGATAGCATCAGGTTGCTTGCTTGTTCTGGCAAATTTGGTGATGAAATCCATTGCCACTACTTCACACTTCCACTTAGGAATGGGAAATGGCTACAACAAACCAACTAGGTTTCTATGCTCATCCTTGACCTTCTGACACTCCAAACATTTCACAATGTATTCAACAATCTCCTTTTTCATGCCTGGCCAATAATATTGGCTCTTGACTGCTAAAACTGTTTTCTGATATCCTGGGTGTCCAGCATAAGGTATATTATGCATATCTTTTAAAATCATACTCCTCAATTCAGGATAATTGGGTACATAAACTATGTTCCTGTACAAGAGAATTCCATCAATTCCCACTTCGTAATCTTCATCTTTCTGTTGCATTTTACCTTGCTGTAATTTTGTTACCAATTCCATGTACTGCAAATCAACTTTTCAGCCTCAAAAATTTTTCCTTTAAGATCATTATGATACATTCTAATGGTTTTAACATGCAATTCATGCACTCTCCTGCTGAGTGCATCAGCCACTTTGTTCTCCTTTTCTTTGATGTGCTTAATATCAAAGTCATACTCACAGACGAATTCCAACCATCTGCTTTGCCTAGCATTCAAAGTTGGTTGATCAAAATAGTATTTCAATCCATTATGGTTTGTAATTAGCTAAAACCCCTTTCCCATGAGGTAGTGCCTCCACTTATTCAAGGTGTGCACTATGGATGGAAACTCCTAATCATGAGTGGCATAGAGATTTTCATGCTCTTTCAATTTTATGGACTCGAAACATATCACAAACCCATTTTGACTGAGGACTCCACCATGTCATTCTTTGCACACATATTGGAAAACCACAAAATCTTCATTCAAATAATAAATCCTCAGAATTGGAGCACCGGTTAATAGTTTCTTCAATTGCTAGAAGCCCTTTTCACACTCTGTCGTCCATTGAAACTTCACCCCCTTCCTTTGTAAGGAAGTGATTGGGTGAGCAATTCTTGAAAACCCTGCAATGAATCTCATGTAGTAGCCATATAGACCCATGAAGGATATGACTTCTATCACATTCTTAGGTGATGTCCACCCTTTAATGGCCTCAATATTTCTAGTGTCCATTGTTATTCCTTCTTCAGATATGATATGCCCCAAATAGTGAATTCTATTTTGATCAAATGAGCACTTGCTCAATTTGGCATACAACTGGTGCTCTCTTAGAACTTGTAACACCATCCTCAAATGATGCTCATGTTTTTATTCTAACTTGGAATTCACAAGGATGTCATCCAAAAATACAATGACAAACTTGTCTAAGTATTCTCATAAAACACCATTCATCAAGCACATATAAACAAATAGTGCATTTGATAACCCAAATGGAACCACTGTGAATTCATAATGACCATACCTTGTCATGAAGGTGGTCTTGTTGATGTCTTCATCTATGATCCTTACTTGATGATATCCTGACCTAAGGTCAATCTTTGAGATTATCCTTGCATCTTTTAACTGATCAAAGAGATCATCGATCCTTGGCAAATGATACTTGTTCTTTATATTCACTTTGTTCAACTGTCTGAAATTGATGCACAATCTCAATGTCCCATATTTATTCTTCATGAACAATACTGGAGCACCCCAAGGTAACACACTTGGGCATATATACCCCTTCTTCAAAATATCTCTGAGCTTCATTTTCAACTCCTTCAGCTCTAGTGTACTCATTATGTAGGGAGTCTTTGATATTGGAGCTACTCGAGGTATCAAATTTATAGAGAAATCAATATCTCTCTTTGGGGGTAGTCCCAGTATCTCCTTGAACACATCTTCAAAAACTTTCAATACTGAGTGATCCTCCAGATTTGGCACCTTATCCTTAGGTGTTTCCTCCATATGAGCTGCAAATAATTGGCATCCCTTCCTGTAACACTTCTTCAGCTGCATTGTTGAGATTTCTCAGACAGTAAATGCCCTAGGAATTCCTTGGACTTCTCTTGGGTTCCCTTCCTCATCCAGGAAAGTAAATGCCTTTTTATGATAGTCTAAGATATCATGGTGTTGGTCCAACCAATCCATACCAATTAGACATTCATATGAACCTAATGGAAGGATGTTCAAATCTTCCTTGGTACTTATCCCATTCATGTCCACTGAACATGTTTTAACTAGATCAACAAATTTTATCTTTGTTCCTGTAGCCAATTGTACCAGCCAAGATTTCTCATGCTTTCTTCTTGGTAAAAGCAATCTATCAACAACTTTATGATCTATGTAACTATGACTAGCTCTTGAATCTATCAAAATAGTAAATACATGGTTATTGATCATACCTTCAACTTCAATCATGTGTGATTGGAACTCATTTTTCTTATTGTCTAGGGCTACATAGATCCTAGGTGCACTTCTACCCATGTCCTCCATTGTTTCTCCTTGTTGTACATTGTGGACATCTCTCACTTTGTCAGTTTTGTGAGGACAATCTCTATACTTGTGGTCTCCTTTACAACCCCAACATTGAATGGGTGCATTCCTTGGCCTTTTCCCACCAACCTCAGCCTTTATGTTCTCTCTAAAATATGGTTTTCCTTAAGGACTGTTTCTGAAAAATGGAGGTTTGTTCCCCTTCTGCCTCTATTCCTTCTTAAACTTCTTCTTGTCCTCTCAATCCTTCTAGAAAGTAGGCTTTGTTTTTTGTTGATCATATAAGCATTTTTCTCTCCTTATGGTTTCCTCCACAGCCTTGGGATCAACATATTGGATTTTATCAATTATGAAAGATGACAACCCATGTAGGTACCTCTAAATATTCACTATCTCATCCTTGATGGAAGAGACATACTTCAGCCGTTCTAAAAATCTCCTTTCATATTCTTCAATGGTCATGTTTCTCAGTTTGAGTTCAAATAACTCTTTCATCCTTTTATCATAATACCTCTTGGTCAAGTATTTCTTCTAAAAATGCCTCTTGAATTCCTTCCAAGACACATTTTTCTCTCTGAGTTGTTTCACTTGCACCATTTCATTGCACTACATGGATTCCTTTCCTTTAAGTTGGTAGATAGAGATCCTTCCTTTTGCATGAGAAGAATAGTTATGCAATTAGAAATAATTCCTCATGTGTAGAAGCCATGTCTCAGCATATTCATCCTTCTTGTGCTCTCCATCAAAAGTAGGAGGTTTGATCTTATTAATTTCTCCCTTCAACTCATCCACCCCATACCTCATATGCTTCATGTGAGGGGATGGAATTGAACTACTATGTGATATCCTATGGGAATTATTTTAGGAGTGATGGCGATGTTTGCTACCACTCCTTCATCTTCATTTCTTCTCAGGGGTCTTGTTGCTTCCTGATTTGTTGGAGCCACTCTCCTTATCTGTAAAGTACCTCCTCGTTATGACAACAACTCTGATAACAGGTGCAATTTTTTTTTTATTTTTTTTTTTGTTTAAGGTGTGTGTGCTCGTGTAAAAAGGAACAGACACACTTGACTCTACGTCACCAGCCGACGACTAACAAGACGCAACCACGATGATCACAACAAGAAGACATAAGGCACACAACAAGTAACTGCAAGCATTAACGACCATAGACATAAGGCGCACACCAAGTATCTGCAAACATGAACGATCATAGACATAAGGCGCACAACAGGTAATTGCAAACACTTAACAACAAACTGGGTTATGCACAGTATGAACACAGAAGGAAGAATCCATAGTAGTAGATTTTACCATTTCTGCACAGGAAAGCAGGGCGTTTAATCTTAGTTCTCTACTCCGGAGAGAGAGAAGGTCAGATAGGCTCCTGGCCGACTACTCAGGCAGAAACTAGTAATCTCCGTCAGGTGTGTCACAAGAGTGGAAACCCTACCTTTAAAGGGCCTGAAACTCTTGATACGGCACAGGATTCCTTACACAAAAATAATCACACACACAGACTTATATGCTAGGCTACAAGGAGGTGTCTACATCCCACCTGACACAAGCATACCACACAATGAAATTACCACAGCCAAGCACAACAATAAGTAAATGAACAACCACGTCCTCTACGAGAGGCGCAAGGCAAAAGGACTCAGATAACGACCAACCAAAATAAGACAAGGTATTGTATACGAATCAACTGTGATTGATTACAGACCAATTACTCCATTTAAACTTCATTAACCAACGAGTACCTTTAGCATAAGGTAAATCCAATTAATCTCAATCCCCCATTTATTAAGTCATAAAATCTCAATATTACTTTTACAATTGTATGCTATCGCTAACTGTGAAAATGATAATAGCGTCGCCATGAAATGATGCCCATAATACCTTTTATATCACAATGGCTTGCAATAATCACAATCATCTTGCCTTACATAAAACATTACACCACTTTACCTTAACGTTACATTACAATGCATTACCTTA
>ML848559.1:0-19035 GCA_009831015.1 Picea engelmannii | reverse complement strand
CTATTACTTAAGTGGGTTTTTGTTTAAATTGTTATTTTTATGCTAGGGTCTTTTTCTTTAAGGTTAGACTAAATTTTTACCCTAGAAAAGTTTTAGACTTAGGACTTAGATTCTGAACTGGGCGACACTTGGTTAGGGAAGTTGTTTAATGATTTCTTAAGGCGTTAATGTCTTAGGTCCATCTAGGTTCGTTACTTCATCATCATCAATGCGACGTGCCCTTCAGGACGCACTACGTTCTCCAAGGGTGCCACTCGCCTCATTCGTTTCTTTTGCGCGACATGCCCTTCAGGATGCACCACATGCTCCAAGGGTGCCACTCGCCAACTTGTGTTTCTTTTGCGCGACGTGCCCTTCAGGATGCACCACGTGCTCCAAGGGTGCCACTCACCAGCTTGACTGATTGGTAGACATCTATAACCCCTGGAGTCAACACTCCACCATGTGAACTTGTGGGAGACTAAGGGCTCTAAGGAATAAGGCCCCCGCCTTATTGCGCGCCCTTTAGAATCATCATGAGCGACTATCATAGTCTTCCCTCACGGCATTGTGGGTCCTCTCGATCTAGTTAATTGTTAACCTACAGTTCGAGCCACGGCAGGAGTGCTAGTAGGCTGTGGCAAGACTGTTGTCCACACCTCTCCCTCAACCTCTCTGGAAATCGTGTGTGGCCCCTTTTCTCCATATGTGAGTCTGGTCGGCAAGCTATCATCAGCCTGCATCATCAACAATCGTTTCAGAACATATCAACATCATATCATCAAATCAATGAAATATCACAGTAAATAAATCAACCCAAATAGCACACTCCCTGACTCAATCTGGAGTCCAAGGGGTTCCACTGATGCCTTTGCATCGTCAAGGTCCAAAACCCTGCACACTCAATCAAACTGAGTCAATAGCACCTGTCTACGTCAAAGCAGTAAAACATCATGTCATCTAGCATAACTCATCATAATCAAGGATAAATGTTTTAACATCATAAAAGTCTAGATCACTTGCGAGCAAGTGTCCTCAAGGAATAAGTTTTCTCAGTGCGCCAGAGCGGGATGTTACATACACCCCCTCTTGGTATAAACTTTGTCCCAAAGTTTCTCAGTATAAATGCCGAAATAAAAGTACCACAGTATCATAAGTGTATCTATCAAACAAAAATGGAAATTGCTGGCGCATATCATATGCGTCCTCCCAAGTCGTCGAGTGCGGACTATAACTATCCCACTAGACCTTGACCTGATCTATCGTTCGACGTCGTAACTGTCAAACATGATGATCTAAGATGTGGATCGGCTCAGTCGTGAGCTCTCCCTCGTCCGATACCTGCAAGGATATCATGTCAATCATGTGTGTAGGATCACTAATATAATGTCTCAAAACAGATACATGAAAAACATCGTGCATACGCCTCAAAGAATCAGGCAAGGCTAGTCGAAAGGCCACAAGCCCCTTTCTCTCCACAATCTCAAAAGGTCCCACAAACCTAGGAGAGAGTTTAGATCCCTTTCCAAACTTGATCTAACTCTTATGCGGTTTAACCCGCAAGAAGACTCGATCGCCGACCTCGTAACTACGGTCGACTCGGTGCGCATCGGCATAACTCTTCTGTCAATCCTGCACTTCTTTAATCCTTTGTCTTATGATTTTCATTTGCTCTTCCATTTCTTGGATCACTTCTAGTTCCACCAAGACCCTATCCTCAAGTCGATCCCAACTCAAGGGCGTCCGACACGGTCGCCCATAAAGAAACTCAAAAGGCGCCATCTTAATGGTGCTCTGGTAATTGTTGTTGTAAGAGAACTCTACTAGAGGCAAGAATTCCTCCCAACGCTTTTGTTGGTCCATAACGTACATGCACAACATGTCTTCCAAGGTTTGGTTCGTTCGTTCTGTCTGTCCATCCGTCTCTGGGTGATACGCAGTACTAAAATTAAGTTGGGTCCCCAAGGCCTCTTGGAAACTCGTCAAAAATCGTCCAGTAAACACCGATCCTCGATCGGATATAATCTTCTTAGGCACGCCATGCAGCCTCACAATCTCACTGATGAAAACTCTCGCTATGTCAAGTGCCTGATACGTCGTTTCCACAGGAATAAAGTGAGCACTCTTCGTCAGAGTGTCTACTACTACAAAAATCAAGTCGTGTCTCCTTGCCGTCAGTGGAAATCCAACAATAAAATCCATCGAAATAACTTCCCATTTCGATTTTGGAATGGCATGTGGTTGAAGTAATCCTACCGGGTGTCTATGTTCAGCCTTTACCTGCTGACACTCTAGACATCTTGCCACATAATTGACTATGTCGGCCTTCATTCCCTTCCAGAAGAATAAGGGTTTAAGGTTTTCACTCATCTTCGTGACTCCTGGGTGAGCCATGTAAACTGCTCTATGAGCCTCACTCAGGATCAACATCCTCAACTTGTCGTTTGGCGGTACATAAATCCAACCTCTAAACCTCAATAACCCATCTTTATCAAAAGAAAATCCCTCATATCATGGTACCATCATTGTGTTTTGTCCGATAAAATCCTCAACTTTTTTGTACCAGTCATCGTCACGCTGTAAAGTGAGAATCTTCTCACGTAGATTCGTCCTAAGAGGCAACCCCGAAAATATGCGTGGTCTCCGACTCAAAGCATCAGCCACTCGGTTCATTGTTCCCTTTATGTAAGTAATCTCGAAGTCGTACTCGCTAAGCAATTCCGACCAACGTCGTTGTCGCGCGTTCAGGTCACTTTGCATGAAAATGCGTTGCAGCCCACAATGATCAGTCTTTAATTCAAATTTTCGTCCACCAAGGTAGTGTCTCCAAACCTTCAAGGCATATATGATGGCTAATAACTCCAAATCGTGTGTCGCGTAGTTCTCTTCATGCCTTCTCAGCTTCCTCTAAATGTAAGCAATCACTCGTCCATATTGCATCAAGACTTCGCCTAAACCTTCCTTGGATGCGTAAGTGCATACCAAGAAGTCTGCATCCATGTTAGGGACCTTTAGTATCGGCACTGTGGTCAACAACTCTTTAAGCCTTCGAAAGGATTCTGCGCATTTCTCGGTCCAGACAAACTTCTTGTTTTTCTTCTGCAATTCCGTGATCGGATTTGCTATCTTCGAAAATCCCTTGACAAATCGTCGATAGTATCCTGCTAAACCCATAAAACTATGCACTTCTGTGACATTTGTCGATGTAGGCCATTCCATAATAGCCTCAACCTTGGTTGGATCCATGGCGATGCCTTCACTAGAGATGACATGCCCTAAGTAGTGAATCCTCGATTGATAAAAAGAGCATTTGGACAACTTCCCATATAGTTTGTGCTCTCGTAATCACTGTAGTACCAAGCACAAGTGCTCATCATGCTCCTTCGTCGTCCGAGAGTAGATCAAAATATCGTCAATGAATACTTGGACGAACTTGTCCAAGTACTTGCGGAACACCCCATTCATCAAACTCATAAATACCCCTGGGGCGTTTGTCAGTCCAAACGGTAAAATAGTAAACTCGTAATGTCTAAATCTTGTCTTAAAGGCGGTCTCAGGGATGTCATCCTCCTTGATCCGCAACTGGTGGTACCCCGATCGCAAATCGATCTTGGAGAACACCGTCGCACCCTTCATTTGATCAAATAGATCATCGATTCTTGGTAAGGGATATTGATTCTTGATCGTAGCCTTGTTTAGTTGACAGTTGTCAATGCAAAGCCTCCATGATCTGTCCTTCTTTCATATGAAAATAACTGGTGCACCCCACGGTGACACACTAGGGCATATCAGTCCCAGGTCCAACAACTCCTTCAGCTGCATTTTCATCTCTTGCAACTCCAGGGTCGACATCTGATAAGGCGTTCTTGCTATCAGTTCGGTCCCCGGTTTCAAGTCTATGGTAAACTCCAATTCCCTTTCTGGCGGCATCCTAGGTAACTCCTCTGGAAATACATCCGCAAACTCCTTCACCACTGAAAGGTGTTCTAGACCTTCCACTACTCCTTTTTCGTTTAGCGCAAGGATCGCATATAGCTTGCACCCCTTGCGCATACTCTTCCATAACTGTAAGGAAGAGACGAACCTCAGGGATACTCCCTGGTTCTGTCCTACAATCACATGTCTCTGTCCTTCATCATCGACCAAGCTCAACCGTTTCGTCTTACAGTTGAGTATCGCCTCATGCGATTCCAACCAATCCATACCAATCACGACGTCATAAGATCCTAAGATCGTGACGTACAAGTTGACCCTCGTGACAAATTCTCCCAGGTTAAGGGCATAGCCTGTAACCTTTCCTTCAACCTTCTGTTTGGCTCCTGAAACCATCTCTACAAAGATAAACTCATCCTATTTGACTGCCTTTACCTTAATCATTTTTAGTGTTGCACCAGAAATGAAACTTTCAGTAGCACCTGGGTCTATCAAAACACTGAGGGTCTGGTCGACGACAATACATGTCATCTCTAGCACAGTCGACTGGTGCTCTGCCTAGTGGTTATTCACCGTCGCATGAATCCGATGGGCCTTGCCCATATCTCCCACAGTAGTGGGTCCGGCTGATCCGGACACTCTGGCCCTCTCCACAGGACATTCGCGCTAGTAGTGTGGCTCCCCACACGTCCAACACCCCTTCTTCGGCCCAGTAGTTCTGGTACCTGAAGTAGAAGATGACGGCCCACCGGCCTAGAACCCAGGTATGTTCTGCTAAACAGGCCTAAACTGTTGTTGCTGTGGGCGACGCTGCTATTGATGTTGTGGTCCCTGATAAGGTCCCCGCTGCTGAGGCGGCGGTCGTCAAGGTGTAGTGAAAGTGGATCGTCTCTGGAAGCCACGATATCCCGGTGTATGTCTCGCTAGTGTCTAATGCTATGATGTACCAGAAGAACCCTGCCCTGCTGGTCTCGCTGGAGTCCTGGTCTGACCCCCACTGATAAGCTCCTCCTCTGCTATGAGGGCCTTTTGGACAGCGTCATGCAAGGTTTGAGGCATCAAGATCCTAACCTTTGCACGTAGGCTACCGTTAAGGCCAAACACGAACCTATTGACCTTGAGCTTCTTAGTGTTAGGGTGTGGAGCATACCAGAGCAGCTCCATAAAACGTGCCTCGTACTTGGGCACCGTACGAACTCCCTGTCGTAATGCGTTGAACTCATTGAGCTGACACTCAATGAATTCCTCAGAAAGGTACCTCTCTCGAAACTGTTCCTCGAACAGTTCCCATGTTCCCATGTTCAGCTGCGGCAGGAGCGTCTTCCACCATAGAAGAGCGCTCCCCTTCAGTTGAAACACCGCCATGTGTACCTTCATGTTGGAGGTATAATCGCGAAGTGCGAAGCACATCGCCATATTCTCCAACCATGCCTCGGCGGCAGCGCCATCCGGGGCACCAAAGAACTTGGGGAAATTTAACCTTCTCGATTTCACGGTGATTGCTACTTGTAATGTCCGGTGCACGTGGTGGAACCTCAGCGGGTGTCGGCGCCCTGGCCTCATCTCTGTCCAATCGAATGATCAGTGCCTCGGACATGCGTTGAAAATATCTCATCATCCCAACAACATTGCCAACTGCTATCTGTTCCTATCCGAGAACCTGCTCGCCTCCCTGGGGGTTAGACCCCTCAGGCGTGGATGATAGTGGAGGTGTCACGCCTCCTCCTCTAGCACACCGTCATCTACCTCCGCGATGTCCTCTAACCATGATTACCTGCACGCACACAATCAACTCAATCAACAATAGTATAATCAAATATAATCATGTCAACGAAAGTCGTAGAGAATCCCAAGTCGTGGGTCGAACCTGGCTCTGATACCATATGTAAAGTACCTCCTCGTTACGACAACAACTCTGATAATAGGTGCAAATTTTTATTTATTTATTTTTGTTTAAGGTGTGTGTGCTCGTGTAAAAAGGAACAGACACACTTGACTCTACGTCGCCAGCCGACGACTAACAAGACGCAACCACGATGATCACAACAAGAAGACATAAGGCGCACAACAAGTAACTGCAAGCATTAATGACCATAGACATAAGGCACACAACAAGTATATACAAACATGAACGATCATAGACATAAGGCACACAATAGGTAACTGCAAACACTTAACGACAAACTGGGTTATGCACAGTACGAACACAGAAGGAAGAATCCATAGTAGTAGATTTTACCATTTCTGCACAGGAAAGCAGGGCGTTTAATCTTAGTTCTCTGCTCCGGAGAGAGAGAAGGTCAGATAGCCTCCTGGCCGACTGCTCAGGCAGAAACTAGTAATCTTCGTCCGGTGTGTCGCAAGAGTGGAAACCCTGCCTTTAAAGGGCCCGAGACTCTTGATACGGCACAAGATTCCTTACACAAAAATAATCACACACACAGACTTATATGCTAGGCTATAAGGAGGTGTCTACATCCCACCCGACACAAGCATACCACGTAATGAAATTACCACAGCCAAGCACAACAATAAGTAAATGAGCAACCACGTCCTCTACGGGAGGCGCAAGGCAAAAGGACTCAGATAACGACCAACCAAAATAAGACAAGGTATTGTATATGAATCAACTGTGATTGATTACAGACCAATTACTCCATTTAAACTTCATTAACCAACGAGTACCTTTAGCATAAGGTAAATCCAATTAATCTCAATCCCCCATTTATTAAGTCATAAAATCTCAATTTTACTTAGTTCAAGGGCATTACAATTGTATGCTATCGCTAACAGTGAAAATGATAATAGCGTCGCCATGAAATGATGCCCATAATACCTTTTATATCACAATGTCTTGCAATAATCACAATCATCTTGCCTTACATAAAACATTACACCACTTTACCTTAACGTTACATTACAATTCATTACCTTACATTAACACTCCATTTCATTTCAATACATCCCAGTACATTACATTAGCACTTCACTTACAATTCATTACATTTCAATTCATGACATTCCATCAAAATTACCTTTCATTAACATAACATTTCAGATAGAATAGTAGTGACATTACTTTTTATATGATTTCTAACACTAACTTTACCCTCTACATTATAGGGGAAAAACATTACTCTTACAACTTCAGAAATAATAATTACCATGACATTACCCTTCCAATGACAATGTAAATTACTGTTACAATGCATTTAAGATAGGATAAAAACAATCAAATTTAAAATAAGGTATTAAAAACAATCAAATTTAAGATAGGATAAAAGCAATTATTAATCGTGGACCAATCAATATTATGTATTAAATTTAAGATAGGATAAAAAAAATTGATACAAAAACATTTTTAATAAGACATTTATAATAACCTACATCCTTAAATGTAAGTCATGTTAATAGGATGCATTTTAAGAGAAATCAATCTTGTGTTATTCCAAATAAGTAATCAGATTTCCTTTGCATTTTTAATTCTTAACTACTACTGTTTTATGATTAATTATTTCACAAATTTATTTATTGATAATAAAAAATTAACTTTATTTTATAGCTGTAAATTTTTTTAACCACAATTTCTTAATAACTTATGATCTATATCATATTTACAGTCAATATGTAAAACTCTTAAATCTGAATATTCATCTGAAAACAAAGAGATAATATCTCTTCTCTTATCCTAACAAGGCTTCTAAAGGAGCAGCTGAGAGATGGTTCGAGCATCTGGTGCGCAGAAATAGGAGTGATGGTTCTGGTTATAAGCAAACGGTACTGATCAATCAGCGGCAAAAAGGCAGGACGTAGAGTGCAAACAATTATGGTTTAGGTTGGGTAATTTACTTTTCTCAGAACCCATAATCGCAGTTCCAGCAAGCATTCTAATGTGCAGAAATTGGGTGAATTCAAGAAAATTCATTGATAACCATACTAACCTAAAATTTCATGATAACCATATTTAAAAACGCCCCCCCCCCCCAGTCAGAACACATAAAACGAATTGCCACATAAATTAGCATTCTTGATTTCTCAATACAAGGCGTACGGTCACTCTGCATAAGAAACTAAAAAGGAAATAACAGTAAATCTTCATTCCCTACTAGCTATCACCATCCATGCAATTGCTTTATATGCAGCTTCATTTCCCAGAACGATTTTACAAAATTGATTTTACAAAAACGAATGCCAGAACGATTTTACCCAAGTGATTTGCCCAGACATCTATATAAAAATGCCCATACCAAAAACGAGATGCCCATACATTTATAAACGCCCACAAAAGTTATAAACGCCCACAGTAAAATGTAAAAACACCCACATAAGGTAGAAACGCCCACGGCAAGGTAAAAACGCCATGGTTGAATGGTTAAAATGCCCACTGTGATTTTAAACGCCCACAGAAGTTATAACACCCACAGCAAAATGTAGAAACACCCACGGCAATGTAAAATCACCCCCGGCAATATAAAAACGCCCAGGGCAATATAAAAATGCCCACAGTGATGCAAAAATGCCCACGACAATGTAAAAATGCCCCCGGCAATATAAAAACGCCCAGGGCAATGTAAAAACGCCCCCGGAAATAGAAAAATGCAGACAACAAAAATGCAAGGCAGAGAGAGAGATCACACAGATCCAAGGAAGGTTGGCAATTCCGAGATCATAAAATTATTTTATCTAATACCGACATGCAAAATGAAAAACATACCATTGCCTTAACTCCCGCCTTGAATGATGCCTGCATGCTCTGTACCACTCCTGCTCCGTGCCGCTCCTCTCGCCGACTGTCGAGACCACACCGGTACCTCCCAGCCAATCGCTACGGGTACTCTGCTTCCCCCTTAGCCCCTCGAGCCGCAAAGGGGCCACACACAATCCAGATGGTCCGTCTAGCTTCCCACCTCGCCTCGCAAGGCCGAGCTACCACTCCTATCCAAGCTGGGAAAATTCCAACTCCTCACAAGCAATCAGTCAAGTCACAAATCCGGCAGCGTAACGTTACGCTAACCACCAATCCCCTTTTCTTCCTCATCTTCCCTTTATTTTATATATATTTTTTCCCCCCTCCAACTTTCCCTAAGTCACATTTTAATTAAGTTTTAATAAAAAAATACTAAATGATCTCGTTCGCACAAGTGTCGTCCATCCCCCTCTTTCCTCAAGTAACTATTTTCTTTAATTTATTAATTTACTCATTTCCCTCACCCACCTAGAGTCGCTCCTAAATTTACTCCTAGGTGTTCCTAGATCCCCTTACATGTTTTAAATACTTTCCTTAAAAAAAATGTTACTAAATTAGCTAAAATTAGCAGGTTCTTAAATGCAGATTCCTTACTATGTTGACCTTGCTTTTTACCATGAGTTCCCATCTTTCATTTATTAAGTTTCCTCCATTACTTAGTTTCCTAATTCTTATTATTCCCTTCCTTCCCCTTTTATTAAATCCCAAAATGGCAGTTGCGTTATTAAATCTTTCCCTTTTATTATTTATTTAATATGTTTTGTACATTCAAAAATTAGGAAATAATTTCTTCTTTGCAAAATTTTAAAACCATTAGTTTTAATTTAATTCTTACTCTCTTCATTTACCCCAAGCATTTTATGAAGACACAACTAGTACTTAAGTGGGTTTTTGTTTAAATTGTTATTTTTATGCTAGGGTCTTTTTCTTTAAGGTTAGACTAAATTTTTACCCTAGAAAAGTTTTAGACTGAGGACTTAGATTCTGAACTGGGAGACACTTGGTTAGGGAAGTTGTTTAAGGATTTCTTAAGGCGTTAATGTATTAGGGCCATCTAGGTTCGTTAATTCATCATCATCAACGCGACGTGCCCTTCAGGATGCACTACATGCTCCAAGGGTGCCACTCGCCTCATTCATTTCTTTTGCGCTGCGTGCCCTTCAGGATGCACCACGTGCTCCAGGGGTGCCACTCGTTAACTTGTGTTTCTTTTGCGTGACATTCCCTTCAGGATGCACCAAGTTCTCCAAGGGTGCCACTCGCCAACTTGACTAATTGGTAGACATCTATAACCCCTGGAGTCAACACTCCACTAGGTGAACTTGTGGGAAACTAAGGGCTCTAAGGAATAAGGCCCCCGCCTTATTGCGTGCCCCTTAGAATCATCATGAGTGACTGTCGCAGTCTGCCCTCACGGCATAGTGGGTCCTCTCGAACTAGGTAATTGTTAACCTACAGTTCGAGCCACGGCGGGAGTGCTAGTAGGTTGTGGCAGGGCTGTTGTCCACACCTCTCCCTCAACCTCTCTGGAAATCGTGTGTGGCCCCTTTACTCCATATGTGAGTCTGGTCGGAAAGATATCGTCAGCCTGCATCATCAACAATCGTGTCAGAACATGTCAACATCATATCATCAAATCAATGAAATATCACAGTAAATAAATCAACCCAAATAGCACACTCCCTGACTCAATTCGGAGTCCAAGGGGTTCCA
The DNA here is from genome assembly GCA_009831015.1 of Picea engelmannii. NCBI lineage: Eukaryota > Viridiplantae > Streptophyta > Pinopsida > Pinales > Pinaceae > Picea > Picea engelmannii. The sequence continues at coordinate 8,663 of ML848559.1, read as the reverse complement.
TTGATGCCTCTCCATCCTCAAGGTCCAAAACCCTGCACACTCAATCAAACTGAGTCAATAGAACCTGTCTACGTCAAAGAATTAAAACATCATGTCATCTATCATAACGCATCATAATCAAGGATAAATGTTTTAACATCATAAAAGTCCAGATCACTTGCGAACAAGTGTCCTCAAAGAATAAGTTTTCTTAGTGCGCCAGAGCGGGATGTTACATTATCCAACTTCTTTTCAATTTTGTCTAGGATTTTCATTAACTTCATATTGAAGTCTTCCTGTTGTTCCTTGTCCTTCATAAGACTCTCATTATCATCCTTGTGGCTCTGGACATAAGTCTGCAATTTTCTGATGGTCTCATCTAGGTTTATGTCTTCCTCCTTTCCTCCTCCATGTCCATCGGGGTTGGTTCCTTTCAAACCCAAATAGACATTCAACCCTTATATTTATTTTTCTTGGTTGTAGACTACCTATGTATCCTCCATCACACTGCACTATGTGTTGAATCTGATCTGTCAGTTGTTAATTCTGCAAAAAAATTGTAGCCAACAAAACTTTGGCAAGCTAATTGTTCTTAATAATTTCATGAAAACATGAACCATTCTGATTCATTAATATATATCAAACTTATTTTATGTTGATTTCCTAATAAATTGGTTGTTCAAATCCAATTTATAGGTGAATAATCATCTTCCACTATTCCATACCTTTCCAGTGTCTACTTCCATGCTCAATTCTGAGTTTTGAGCAAGAAGTTATGCATATTTGAACAATTTGTCCATTTCATGTTCTTTAAACAAAATTTCAAGCGCTATCCCCTTTCCTTTGGACCCAAAATTCATGTGACCAGGGGATATGACCCAGTGCTAATCGTTAGGTTCTTATCCTATTCTTCGAGCCTCCGGTCTTTAGAGGTTTTCAAAGTACATCACAAAAAATATCCTAGACCGTCGAACTAGCGAACTCGTGAAGGATGGTGGATCTACAGTCCACCTTCTCTGCTCATATCTATGGTGGATAGGATCTCTTGGACTCCAGGCTTAGATGGTTTTAAAAAATCTGAACTTTCAAATTCCCCAGAGCGACGAATTGGAGAACTCGTGAAGGAAGGTGGATCGACGGTCCACGACTTCCCAGCATCCAACGACAGAGATTTACTACAGAACTTCGGGCTTCAGGGATTTCCTAAGAATCTCTTCACATATTTTCCAGAGTGTTGAACTATTGAACATCCCCTCTATGGCCACCACATGTCATACCCTGATCAATGGTCGATATTAACTCTGGCCCTCGGGAGTTCACGACTCACAACAACTGCAACTCATATCCTCAGGAGTACCATTCCTCTGGACTACAAAATATAGCACCACACGTCCTCTATGATCAATGGTAACAATTTACTCTACTCTTCATGGATTCAAAATTATTCATACTTAACAACTCTTGATCAATTTCCTCTAGAGCATTAGGTCTCCGGACTACAGGATATGGCACCACGTGGAAGAAAACTAGAAGTGGACACATGGCCCAATCCGAGGGGTGACATGTGTCAAGTTCTAAATGGAAAATCAGTCTTTCAAAATCTCAAAAACACACTGACACATGGCATGCATATTGTGTGTCCACATCACCCCAGGTGACATCACCCATCCACGTCACTTCGAAACTTCAGGACTTCAGGAGTCTGAGACTTTGGAGATCCGGAAATTCTTCCAACAACATTTCCCCAAATGTCAAACTCTCAAACTGCTTAACCTCCTGGGGCCCATGAACTATAGTTGTCACCAATCAAAGTGGTGACACGTGGCCCCACCATCGAGTGACACATGTTAGGTTCCAATCGGTCCTAAGGCCTGTCAAAAGTACCAAAATGAGTGACACATGGCAGACCTAGGTAGGTCCATGTCACTCTAGGTGACATCATCATGCCATGTCATACACAGTGCTTCGAAACTTCAGGGATTTCCTATCTTTGGCACTTTATCAAAACTATCGAACTGGTCCATGTCACCCAGTGACATCATCATGTCACATCACTTCAGTAAATCAGGACCTCGATGATTTTTTTTCTCATCGGCACTTTCACAAAAATGTTGAACTACCAAACAGTCGAATTGATGAACATTTCCACGTCACCCCCGGTGACGTCATCATGTCAAATCACTTTGGAAACCTGTGAATTCGATGATTCTCCACATCTACACATTGTCAAAAATACTAAACTGCCAACTGTCGACAACTTCTTTCCATAGTTTTGGGACTTCAACAATTCTTCACATCTACACATTGTCAAAAATATTGAACTATCGACTGCCGACAATTTCTTTCCGTAGTTTTGGGACTTTGGGGATTCTCTTCTATAGCTTTAAAATAGTTGGAGGGGAGAAGTCTGAAGGAATTTTGTTCTTAACCTCCATGCACCTTCTCCAAATCTGATGGTTGTGGGGGATCTTCCTTCTTTCGAACAGATCCAATGGCCTAAATTTAACTTTATGGCCTAATACCACGTCTTCTATGGTTTATCAAACCGCTATACCTCATGATCTTTCCAATACCACCCAGGAGCTTTCTCAACGTCGTCTTGGCACTCTGTACATTAAATCCCTGTGGAAATTTTACTTCAAATTCCACATTTGTGGCCCATCTAGGTTCAGTGTGTTAGCACTAGAAGTCACCTCCAGATTGCATTGAAGGTAATCCCAGTACCCATCAGGTTATATGTCACTATGAATTGAGTTTAAAGATGTCAAATGGATAAGACTCAAGACAATATCGTTTTAACACATAAAACTGGACTAGCACGCACAGGCAATTGAGGTATTAATCAACTTCAGTCAGTAAGTTGTAGTAAAAGTGAGTAGAAGGAAGACTTTGGTGTGGAAATTGTAGAGGTCTGTTATGGACATCAGGTCTTCAAGCAGCCTAAGGAGGAAAAACTTCAAACACAAGATCCTTTTAGATTCAAAGTTTTAGGAAACTGAAGAATACCATAACAACACTGTAGTCAACCATCCATCACAACACATCTATAACAATCCATGTGAATCCTTCAATCAAGGACACTTTAGTATCAAAGGAAAATAAGATGAATATGAAATATGACTTATATTAAATAAGAAGTCTCAAATCTTGTACATAACCAGAGAACCAGTGTGCTTCATCAAAACATTACAATATGAGAGCCTTGCGCAACCATCCGACCCCACAAAATATAAAAAAATACATACTTAGACTTAGACTGACTACAACCACTAGAGGAGAGATCGAGTAACGCATTCAATGCTTGACTTCTGCATATTCTCTATAGATTGTGCATGCAGTCTTCTGGCAGACGTGATCTCTTTCATCTAAACCTTCTCTGTCAGACTACACATGCAGTTCTCTATCGGACGTGAGCTCAGATCTGCCATTCCTTTCTAGCTTTCCATTTATGTGGTGAGATGAGGTTTCAACCACCTCCCTCACTTTCATTAACTACCTACATTAGGATTAGGATGGGCCTAAGTCAACTCGACACTTGTATCTTTGTTGGGATTTTACAGGGAACACTGGCATGTGGATGTGAAAGATGATGATGATGATTTGGCAAGGTGCTTGGCGTGAACTCGCAAGATACAATGAGTGAACGGTGGCCATGTGGAAGATTTTGATTGGTGGTGACTGGGAATGCATGAGCGCCAGTATGTGGGGATTTGAGGTGTAAAGTTGCGAGGGTGGTGTGGCGAATAAGAAAGGGTTGTGGTGGCAGATCAGTGTGATAGGTTAGGGGGAATCGAAAAAAATAGTGGAGGACATGGAGTGTGAGTGGAATAGAGATGTCTAGAGGTGAGAGGGGGGATAAATGACAACAGAGAAGGGATAGGTGTGCATAAGTGTGAGTGGAGGACTGGTGTCAGCAGGAGCGTGGGTGGTATGGGAGGCGGTCTGGTGGTTTACTCGTGGGGGAGGCAATAAATGGTAAGAAGTGGGGGGGTCCAAGTTACTACAGAGGCGACACGTCGTGGGGGGACTGCACCAGAAAACCACCAACTTGGACCCCCCCCGTTAAAGGTCGAAAGGTCGGATATTGGATGCGGACCGTAGATCTAAGCATGCCATGCTCAGTCATTAAGATTTGCATGCTCCTTAGCACAATGCACCAAGGCCATCAAATCACCAAAAACTTAGGATAAAAGAATAATATGGGTCGCCCTAGGACCCCTTTCTTGATTGTTTCACCAAGGGGTTATTTCCTAAGAAAAAACCCACTTATCAACAACTTGTTCTAACATAGGCTCCATGGGGGAAAGAGACCTCCCTACGAGGCTCTAACAACTTCAGTAGATTTAGTGCCTTATCTTAGGGCTATGGAGTCAACCATTAAAACAAAAAGAAGAATGGTATTTACAATGGTGTGAAGAAGCCACTCATGGCTCAAGAAAATAAGCTTTTCATAAAATGTCCATTTACAGGGCCACTAAAAACTTCAGCATCCTCCAAATTCTGCAACCTGTAAGTATTATTTGAAAACACCTCAGAAATTTTTAAGGGACCAATCCACAAGGCTTCGAATTTACTGTGTTTTCCTTTGTCCTACTTGGGTGCATCCCATTTGAGTACTAAATCTCTTAGCTGGAAATCCCCTTTGCCTACCTTCTTGTCAAAGGCCTGCTTGATTTTTTGTTGATGGTCATGTGCTTTGTCCAGTAACTTCTCTCTAGTCTGTTGCACTTCTACTAGCTATTGTATTCTTTTGAACATATCATCAGTTTCTCCTTGGTAGTCTTGGAATAATTTTTCCACTGGCAAGGCAAGATGAGAAATAAAAATGGCCTCAACTCCATACACAAGATGAAAAGGAGAGACACCAAGAGACCTCTTTTTTTTCACTCTATCAGCCCAAAAATCAAATTTGAGCTTTGAATCCCATGTTTTTTTGTTGTCCTCTAACAATCTCTTGATGATCTTTATAATGCTCTTGTTAGAGGATTCTTCCAATCCATTCCCTTGGGGGTAGTAAGCAGTAGAGGGAGTCAATGCAATTCCGAACCATTCAAAAAATTGAATCAATGGTTCATCCTTGAAATATGCAACATTATCAGTGACAATCATGTTCGGACAACCAAATCTTGCCATAATATCCTCAATAAAACCAATGATTACCTTGTGGGAAGAACTCCTTGTGGGGATGGTTTCTATCCACTTGGTAAAGTAATATGTGGTATTCAATATCCACCTGTGTTGACCACTTTAAGTAGGATGAATTTCCCCAATAAAATCTAGGCCCCACTACTGAAAGGGTCATGAAGCTACCACAAGATTTAATTGAAAATACCTGAGTTGTTTCTTTCCAGATAATTTATGACACTTAACATAAGGCCTGATCTTTTCACAAACATCGGTGAATAGACTAGGCCATAAATATCCTTCCCTCAAAATCTTATAGGCTGGGGTTCTCTAGAAGTGATTCCCCCCACATAAACTATCATGAAAATCAAACATAATATTTTGGGCCTCCTATGGATCTAAACATCTCAAAAGCACTCCCATAGGGTCTTTCCAATAAAAGACTTGATCAATAAGACAGTATTTAATTGATTTAATATTCAAATATCTTACCTTGTTCTTCTCCATATCATCAGGGGGTTGCAACTTTTGTAGAAGAATTATAATGTCCTTGTACCAAGCACATTCTACCAATGTAGGGTTGACTTGAGGACCTTTATCAGATAACTCGTCTTGTTGATTTCCTGAGAAACTATTGATAAAAATAACCCCAAAATATTTGCAATTAGATTCATCCAGAAGCCTAGCTAAACCCTGGCCTTTAACCAATTTGGTGGGCCTTATTTCAAGATCAAATTCAAGGATTTTGGCAATCCACTTGCTCCTTCTTCCATCTATGTCAGGTTGAATGAGAATCTCCTTCACAAAATTTGAAGGGACATATGAAATGACTCTTGAATTAAGAACATAGACACTGAAATCCTTGAGGGATTTGACCAAAGCATAGGCCTGTTTTTCCATAATGTCATATTTTAGTTCAGCATCTCTCAATGCCCTACTGAAAAAGGAAATGGGTTGCTCTAACCCTTTAGCATTCTTCTGCAATAAAACAGTTGCAACCATGTCAAATGAATCGAAGGAAAAAATCAGAAAATCTTTGGATTATTCAGGACTGATGAGCAATGGTGCTTCAGTTCAGGCCTTCTCTATTTGATCAAAAGAATTACGAGATTGAGCATTCCATTTGATTTTATTTCCTTTCCTCAACATGGTTGTAATATACTTTACCAATTCAGCAAAATTAGAAACAAACCTTCTCAAAAAATTAATTTTTCCCAAGAAATATTGAACTTATTTCTTGGATCTAGGGAGTGACAAGGTTTGGATATATTCTACCATGCTTGAATCAATCCTGACCCCTTCAGTTGATACTATGTGCCCCAACAATTTTCCATCCTTGACGACAAACAATGATTTTTTGGGATTTAAAAAGAGACCAAATTTTATGCATTTCAAGAAGACCCTTCTCAGATGATAACAATGTTCTTTATCAGATTGTGAGAACATTGTTATGTCATCCATATAGATGACTACAAACTTTTCCTTTTCTCCAATAAAGGCTATGTCCATGGCTCGCTAAAAAGTCACCCCTGCATTCATCAATCTGAAGGGAATCTTAGCATACATGAATGTACCCTAAGGAGTAGTGAAGGTTGTCTTCTCTCTGTCTTCAGGAAAGACAGAGATCTAATTGTAGCCAGAGAAGCCATCAATCATGGGCATCATAGATGCACCTGTCACCCTCTGTAATATGTGCTCCATCTTTGGAAAGGGGTAATTATCCTTCTTAGAGCTTCTATTTAGGTTCTGGAAATCGACACAAAGTTTGATTTCTCCATTCTTGTTTCTCACTGGAACCAAGTTGGACACCCATTCAGGACACCTCAAAGGAATGATAATCTGGGAATCCAAAAGATTTTTTACCTCTTTCTTCATAATAGGCAGTAGCATAGGATTTATTTGTCTCAATTTGTGCCTAAATGGTTTGGCCTCTTCCTTCAATGCGATTTTATGTTCAATGACACTTGTTTCGTATGTTCTAAGATATTCATATGTCTAGGAAAACACATCAACAAAATCTTTTAACAGATCAACATATTCAACCCTTTGTTCCCTTGACAAGTTGCTTGACAACTTGACAAATTTTGGATCCTTGTTTGTACCAATATTGCACTGAGTTACATCAACATCATCAGTTGAACCCTTACCCTTCACTGCCACATCATTCCTATCAAATAGTATTTACAAAGGAACTAGTCCCTTTGGTATATGATTGCTAGACAACTGAACAATATGATGATTAGCAATTTTTTTTAGAAAAACATCAGCATGAGGATTACTTTCAGAGTCGTGATCTTGATCAATATGTAATGAAAAAAACTCATCAACAGTCTTGAGGAATCTTTTGATCTCATGATCATCCTCAAACACTTTCCAATGCTTGACATTGTCAGGTATACAGCATCTATATTTCACTTCTACATCATACTTGAGCTTAGGTGGCAAAGGGACTCTAAAATTACTTGTTGAAACAACCAAAGAATCAGCCATGGAATTTTATTTTCTTGGAATAAATGAAATGTTTAAAGCTAAGAAAAAACTGTCAATTAGGTCCCACACTTCATTTCTATAAGTTCTTATCCTAGGGTTCTTAGCTTGCTAAATATTTTTGATTTGATGTACAATTAAATAAGCATCCCCAAACACTGATATCTCTTCAATCCCCATGTCTTTTGCATCTCTCAAACCCAAAACAAGAGCTTCATATTCTGCCACATTATTGGTAGTTTCAAATTCTAACTTGTAGGACAAACATATAGTCTCTTGAGTAGGTGAAACAAAGACCTCTCCGGAACCAACACCTTCCCTAGAAGAGGCTCCATAAAAGAACATCTTCCAAACAGAGGTTATCGGAGGAGAATATTCACAAAGGGTAATGAACTATTTTATGATTTCAAGAGGAGGTTCAGGAGCATCAGTGAGTTGCAATAAACTAGATCCCAAATCAGTATCAAGTTCAAAAATAGGATTGTTGGTGGGGTTTTCTTCATCACTAACAATGTAGGCCAAATGAGCTTACCTGTAAAGTCTTCTATGCTCCCCCCCTAAACATAGGAATGGTAGCATATGTGAGGTCCATATACAAGGTTCCCCTGACTCATTTTATCCAAGACCTTTACAAGAGCATGCCAAAGTTGGGGGGAACATCAACCACCACGATATCCATGACCACACTTTTCATGGGCAACTGAAACAAGGTCACAACCATATCTTTGATGACCCCAAGACACTTCACTTTCCTAGAGTCAAAATAATATAAGTCATGGTAAGTCTTTGTGATTTGTAATCCAAGTTCATCGATGACAGTTTTGGGAATGATATTATGAGATGCCCCTGAATCCATCAAACAATTATGCAACACCTTGTCATGTATGTTTGGAGATGTATATAAGGGAGGGGATGAATCATCTCTATCTTCCACCAAAGGTCCCAGTATGACAATAGGATTTTCATCTTGGATATTGATTGAGTCTGTGGAATGATATGAAGGCTTAGACTACAACAGTTTAGAGAGGCACATTTTGAAGTCTTCATGCTTGACCAGCTCTCAAAGGGGTACA
>ML848558.1:9970-20213 GCA_009831015.1 Picea engelmannii | reverse complement strand
CCTCCTGAGTCTTGGATTCCCACCAAATAAGTGTTGCACTATCCAATCTTAACGAAGCAAGCTGAATTTTGGTTTCATCATCTTGATTTTTTTGTATTCTACAATATACTTCAATTTGACGTATCCAATTATCTAACTTCTCAACATTAACTTCTCCATTGTATATCGTCAATTCAAATTTTATATCAAGATTTGATGAAGGAATTTGCAAAGGAGTTTTACCATGCCCTTTTGGAGAATTCATAAGAGGTCTTGAACTGGTAGAAGAAGAAGAAGAAGAAGAAGACGATGGAGGAGAGGGTGGTGGAGAAGCACCATTCCCTCCATTTCCGTCTGGAGTTTTTTCACCACTGCTTCCCTTATGCCTTGAAGGGTTGGAGCCTTCACCCTGTGACAATATGTTCCTTTACATCAAGATCTTCATCATCTCTCTCATCTCCATGACAACCTTTATGAGATCTTCATCTTCTGCAGGAACATGTTCATGACTTTCTGCATGAGCCATGCTTGGTGAATGTCTCCCTGAAACTTGCGGTGATGGTATATGCTTCCTCCTTGTTGGATGAGAACTTGGCTCCACAAGTTGACCTTCTCCTCTTGTGAGTTTCAACCTTGTGAGCATCAGAAACAAAACTTGCAAACAATCAAGTCTTCAAAAACCAGTGCTCTGATACCAACTTGATCTAAAAATGAAGAAGACTTGAAATACTTGAAATTATTGTAATGTAAATGTTATGTGTTTAAAGCAAATGGATCAATTTTGCAACACATAAATTAAGGGATTTCTTATGAAAAATACACATAGACAACAACATAATCGATGAACATAAGCACATAAACACAACAATTGATAAAGGAGTTCACCCCTCTCTTGGGCTACATCTCCTGGTCCAACTTCCAATGGATCATTATTATTAATTTCTCAAAAGTGCTCAAAAACATGCCTTACAATGCTCAAACTGACCAACCGACTGCTGCAATGGCTTCAGAGCATCCAAAAACCCCCAGCTGGGCTCTTTCGGCACCTCAACCGGTCGAAAAATGAAGAAGTTAGGCCTCCTGGAAGTCCCCCCTTCAAGCTTGTTGTCTCTGCATCTACAAATTGCACCCTTGTTGAATGAACCTGGCACACACGCAATATATAGCGTGAAAACCCAGCACCGGGAGAAACCGTGCAAACGGTGCAAACTATAGGACAGTTATGGGCACGCCAGCCCCTAACCGCCTAGCACTTGGGCATGTGGAGGTCATATGACCTTGCGCATTTGTAAAAAGGGCTAACTGCCAAAACCGTTTGAAACCGCCCGCACACCTTTCCGTATAGCCAAAGGTCATATAACACATACAATGAAACCAGGGCTTATACATAAGTTCCACGCCATTCCATGGAGGTCGGGGCTATACCCGTTACAACTCTCGCGTGGTGTATTCATATATGGTCACATGTAATATTGATATGACTGCGGGTCGGGGCTAAGCCCCGGCCCGACCCCCCGTCGTTTATTACATAGTTTGAATTCAAATATATTTAAACATGTTTACATATCAAGTCACAACCAATGGTCCATTGGTCGGACGGGCAAAGTGAAGGCACTATGCGGTGGGGGAGGTCCAGGGGTTGAACCCCATAGACTCCAATATGTTTTAACAAACAAAACAAATGCCAATACCGGGGTGCCACGTGGTAGCCCATGACTGGGCCACGTGGCACCCAATCATTGACTAGAAAAATTCCATGTGTCGACACAGGATTCATCCAACGTCTGCCAACCAGAATCTTCCACATCACCATATGTACGGTCGTACCTCTCTGCCACGTCAGACTGTACGGACTGTACAGTCAGCATCATTTTTTTTGCCTGTTTGACTTTATGAACAGATTGCAATATCTCTCGCTCCCGACGTCCGTTTGAGACGAAACAAGTTGTGTTGGGTTCGCAATGATGAGGCCTAAGCTCTCGTCTGGTTTGAAGCGATTCTGAGCACTTTGAATTTTTGAGCAAAATTTGATCCCCTAATCAACAACGGTACTTGTAGCTATCATAACTCATAAATTTTGGAAATTAGTTATGCCTTTTAGGAGGCGTGTCATGGGTTCTTCTGGTTGTAAAAACTTTTCACTTTATAAAAATAAATTATTTTCTAATTTATATGTGCCACAGGTTTGTGGTTTTTATTTCTTAGTGGTTGTCCTAAAAGGGTTGATGGATGCAGGTGTTCTCCTTTCATCTAGCAGGTCGAGCCATCAAGAGATAAGTGGTTTCCCCTTATTTTGTTCCAAAATTTTGGTCCACCCAGAATGAGTGGTTGCGACAACCTTGCTTCTTTCCATAAATGTTTAAGGGAGGGGTCTGGACCTTCACATGAGTTGTGGCCTCTTTTCCATATGGCATCGGTGTTGATTTTACAACAAGGAGGAGATTTGTCCCTCTTTATCTACTAGATATTTGTTTACAAGGGGTCTGGCCTTATCAACAACTACATATTTTTCCAAGGAGAGGTCATCCCTCTTTTCTTCACCCCTACCATGGATCTTGCCTTCAGTTTGTAGTGTGTGTTGGGCTCTAAATATGTCCTAAAATCAACCTCTATACATCATCCAAAGGTAGGTGCTGGCACAAGCATTTTACTTGTTGCCTACGTAGGTTCTTACCTTCCATTTTCAATACCCAACCTCCAGAGATGCAACACCTATAAAGGAACAACAATCGTAAAGGGAATGGAAACTATTCCTTTCAAATGAATAGCAACTACCCTCAAATGAACAACAATCATGTGAAAGGAACGACAGTTGTTCCTTTCAAATGAACAACAAATACACTCAAAGGAACAACAGTCACACGAAAGGAACGACAATTGTTCCTTTCAAATGAACAACAACTACACTCAAAGGAACAACAGTCGCGCGAAAGGAATGTCAGTTGTTCCTTTCAAATGAACAACAACTACACTCAAAGGAAAAATAGTCGTCACATTGGGATGAACTAATGTTTGAATTAATTGCATTGTAGTATTTGCCCAACTATTCAATTGTCAACCTGAGGAAGTCTATTATTTCAAAGTTATTGTGCACAATATATGCAAGCAACAAATTCCAACTAACATTATTATCTATTTAAGAAAATAAAACACATAACTTAAAATCAATCAAATCTGCTCTTGCTTGAAAATACACTCAACTGAAATAAAACCACTACCACACTCTTACATAAATTAAAGGATTATTAACAAAATGAAGTAACAACAAGATGAATTGAATCTTACTGTAAGAGCAATCTAATAAACAACACACAACTGTAAGCAGTGTTCAACTAATCATAAACTAAGATAAATTAAGACAATGAAAAGAAGAATACAAGTAAATGAATAAGACCAACACATACCAGATTGAGGGGGCCCTGCCTCACCTAGCATGCGTGGCCAAAATACTTACAAGATTAAGAGAAAGTTGCACATAATTGCAGATCCATCGACTCCTTTGTATTATTGAAGAAAACTCAGAAATTACATAAGTTCATCTCTTTCTTACAAATAAATTCTGTATAATTTCATGAATGCCCCTCTACTGATTGAAGAGGTCTTATTTATACAAATCAAATCACCAAATCCCTGGGTTTCTCAAACAAATTGCTAATTTTAGAGAACTGGCTGCAACTGTAAATCTGGAAAATACCCTTTTAAAGAACCAGTGATTTCTCTCAAACCATAGCTCCAATTGGAAAACAACCTACATTGAACTCAATTGGGCCCATTCTGAACAAAACCCATGTCTCGTATTTTTGAGATCCATCCTCATCTGCTCACAATATTCCACGCAAATTTGTATCTCCTTATCTGCCACATTTTTCACTGAAAACAGTTAACCACGAGCTGGAACTCACATGTGTCATTTGGAGGTTGGAACCTTGACTGCTGCAACTATTGATACATAAAATCACTCGTCAAACCATCATCAGAAAAATCATGCACAATAGTCTTTAATTCTTTAAAAATGAAGGAAGAATAATCATTATTAACCACTAAAGCATAGCAGGAATAATATGTCATTTTATGAGAAGTTGTAGCAAATGTATGGAAAATGAAATAATAAATGAACGATAATAGGAAGAAGAAGGGATGGGATGGATGTCTATATATGATGAAAATATGGACAAATATGTGACCCAACATCTGCCCCACACTGAAAATGTTGCATGTCCTCATGCAACTCAATACATTGCATTAACCAAGTTGTTAAGGACTCATTTGAATGTTGTTGATACAATGGATTTTCATGCAAAGAACAACTCAGATGAAGAAGGTATTTTGATAGTTTTATATGTCACAATTTAATGCACATTCTTGCCAAAAATCATAAATATCCAATACACAAATCCAAAGATATCCTCTTGTTGAAACTCCTTGTAATTGAAACTCTCCTGAAACAGTTTTGACAACACCACATTTTTTCAAAGTACAAAGTGAATTTTGTAGGCATATTAATCCCATGCTTCATCATACCAAAAATCATGACAACCCAGTTCGTCATTTGGAAGATATGCCTAAATCAATTTCTGCATTTTTTGTAGAAAATAACATGCATGAGAAAAATAAATATGAATGGCAAATGAGATAACAAACCATCATGCATAGTAACCACCCCACACTGATTGTATAGCATGTCCTCATGCTGCATTATGAAATCAAACTTAAACACAATCTCAATAGAGATCCTTTGCAGAAAATGCATAAGAAGACAATCATCTCTAAGTACCCCTTGCTTATGTATACAAAACAATCATCATCAAATTCCCTCAATAATTTTTTCTTGTACTTCAAGGCAATGTTTTTAATGGGAAAACAATCTGAAAACCTTGAATCTGGTCATGAGCTTGCTGCAAAATGATTAGTACAGGATATCTTTTACTGCTGGTTGTAAATACCTTATCAATGCTTGAATACCAATCCTCCAATCTTGGAAATCCATCAAATGTTATCTCAGAATGTGATTGAGCTGGCCATGTCATGCGTTTACCATCAAATGCTTAACCATATGTATTTGAAAATCCACATACCATATGATATACCCTCAAATAATATTAGTTTCACTTATGGGGATTGAATCCTTGTAATCATGGGAATCCAGATCTCAAAACAACTTGCTTTGTTTGTAGGTTACCTCACAGGTTTCCATCATTGATAACAAGACTTTTTTTCCATGAAACTTCATAGCATTAAGACTGTAAGGACCAAATTTTTTACCATCATTATGAAGTGCTCAAAATTTGTGAATCAATACATGCATCAGTGTATCATGAACCAAGAAAATGAACCACATACCTTTGTATTTCTACCCATGTGTTTAAAATAAAATGGCTTCTACAAGAGTTTCTTTTACTGTAGGTTCTTGTGGACAGTCAACTTCCTTCTTCAAATAGATTCTTGGGAATGCATAGTAGCTGGTCCATTCTTCATGTAATGAAGATAACTCATAAAACAAATGTAGGCAACCAATGACAAAATCTGGAAATTCCAATAAGTTTTCCCAACACCCAGGTAAATTTGTTGCCCATGTACCAATGGTGACCCAATTTTCTGCCATAGATTTCATGCTACACTGTAGTAGCATGCTAAATCTGAGTACACAATGGAGATCTGAATTTTCCTTGGATATACCTTCACTTTCTAATATTTCAACAATAAAATTAATAGATGGTTGAATATGAAACCATGGGCGGAAACTAATGATTTTTGTTGCATGCCAAAGATAATGACTCAAATTGAAATTTTTTTCCTTGTTGTATGGCAACATAGGATTCTTATGTTGCTTAGGTAAATCTTATGAGCACATAACCCTCTTTTAAACAATGATATATATCGGCAAGCGAGAAAAACAAACACAATGTTCATATGGGAGGGATAGGCATTAATGAAAGGGTTAGCATCGGAATCATTCTTGAGATATCCATTAACTTCGTAGCCTATCAAATCCTTATAACATGTATGACTCAAATCCATATAACACATATGTTGTATCCTTTCATGAATCCATAACAACAACTTTTTGAAGATGTGCAATATGTAGGAGAACCACGAGTCAAAAGGCTGGAAAAGATAATTGGAAACCCATGAGATGAATGAATACATCATGGAAATGAACCAAAGAAACCATACCTCTAACTTTTAGCGTGATTGTATGAAAATGGACATCATGATCTTCTTCCTTTCTCTATTCTGGTTCTTATGTGGCATCAACAAATCAATTTCTCATGCTTGGATGTTAGGAGATGTATGAAAGGACTTGACTTGGGTATTGGGAGTGCATGAAGTGAAGGTTGATATGGTAATGGATGGATAAGAGAGGTAATAGATGAATTATGATATGAAAATGGAGAATATAAATCCTTAGTGGTTCTTCATGACATTTTCCTAAATCTTTAATAAATAAAAAAACTCATGCTATTTTACCTCAAGTTTTACCTCCATGAAAGATTTGATTGGCATGGATGGACTGATGTATGTTGAAGCTGATGTAAGCCAAACTGATGCCGAGACAGATGTATATGAGAGATGAAATAGAATGAGGCTGAATCTGATTTGAAATGATGTTGTGTTGACTGCATGTAAGACTATTATTGCTGAAACAAATGATGATGAAGAATTCTGCTACAAAAGCATAAATCTCCTTCTCTTATTCTGAAAATCAAATGCTGAAATGAAAATGGAAAGGGACTGTAGAACTACTGAAACAAATGATGCTGCAAATCACTGTTGAAACCATTAGATCACATAATCTTCAACTGCTACAAAACCGACGTACAATTCTTACCATGCGAATGAATGTGTTGAAGTCAAGCATGGAAAGAAATTGTTAGATTACCGTCCATTAATGTTTGTTGTTAACCAACGTGAAGAAACTCACCTTTGATGACAGTGAGATCTAAAGTACCTTAGTGCATCTTGACAAGTACGAATGGATTTGTTGGAGTCGATTCACCTGCAAGATTTGTCAATCAAGAGGCATTGATGAATCCCCATGATTAACAACAATGAGATCTACCATTGATGTATGCAGATATTAGGGCACTATGAATCTTTAACCTCAATCCCAGATGATGTGTTGGAGTTGATGGGATGAGATTTGTTATAAGGAGGGCCTTAAGGAATCCCACATCATCCAATGTGAGCATAGACAAAAGGATTTGAAGAACTGAAGATGAAATATTTTCATTATCAAGTGGTAAGGGAGATGAGTGACTTTATTCATGGTTTAACAGTGATTGGAGTGGAAAGTATGGAAGTGATGAAATGGAGTAGAAGGTAATGGAATGGATGGAATGGTAGAGGGAAAAAAAATGTATAGGCATATCACGGTGTTGGTGAATGAGCATGATGAACATAATGTCTTCTTAGAAGGATTCTTGGCATGGTTAATGTAGCAATGAAACTTGACTTCTAAAACATTGGTCTTTGTATGTTTTTCACATCAATCTCTCCATTTGTTGTGTGCTCAATCCATTTGAAATTTTGAGAAAAAGTCTTCAAGAATCACTCATGCATGTATTAACCTTCTTTGATTTTCCAAGGACCTACAAAACATAAGCACTTACCTGCAATAAAACATGAGATCATGGAGAAGAGAGTTGTACGGGATCTCTTCATCCAAGACATATGCAAAAAAAAACATGTAGTTACTTATAAAACAAATCCAAAGAAAATAAATGAGACAAAATTCATTTTATACCTGTTTAGGACTGTTGGCCAACATATACTACTCAACAATATTTCAATCATAACTTCTTTGTTTCTTGTCCGATTTGAGTGATTCCAAATCCAAATAAAAGTAAATTCAAAGGTATATTTCTATTAGAAACAGGTTTTAATGACAAGAGGAATTGATGACTCAAATTTACCAATGAACATCTGGGAAGACAAATTTTTCAAAGTGCAGATTTATGACAAACAACCAGTGTTTTGGTCATAACTTCCTCATATGATATCGGAATTGAGTGATTCAAATTGCGTTGTAAACTAGACTCATAGGGGAATATACCAATGAAACAGGTTTTCAATATCTATCCAATAAGACATCCAAAAAGTGATTGTCCCATCTCTGTTCCTAAGTTGCCTGCTTGACATCCCGTTGGTCTTTTGACCATAACTTTTTAGTTTGATGCCCAATATAAAAAATTCAAATTGGTTTGGAAACTAGATTCAAAGGGATGCTTGGGATGTAAATAGGTTTTGAAAATAAATCCATTTGGTCTCCCAAAAATGGACTGTCCCAATTGTGTTTTAGTAAAAATTCCAAGCCAAAATGCCACAAAAATCCAATAAATGAAATATGGCTCCCCAAAAAGTGATCGGAATAGCTGTGAATGTTTTTAATGATATAAATTTCAATGTAATACATGCCCATACCAAAAATTTCAAGCACTGAGTACCTATATTGACTTACACAGCGTGTTGCAGCAACTACTAAAACTTAAAAAAAATGATGATTTTTGTAAGAAAGTCCATGAGATCAAGGCTACAAGCGATCGAATGATGATCTCTTGAAGGTGTCTCATTTTTATTTCTAAACTAGGCTACTAATGCTTAGAACTAAACTAATCAATTACATTAAGCATTTATTGAAAATTCATTCACTACCCTACCCTACTTTACTTGAAAAATTAATTAACTCAAGTATAAGAATACTTCCAATGAAGCCACTTACGTAACAAAGTCTTAAATATGATCATACCCACAACTGAAAAATATAACTTTATGAATGCCTGAATATGAAAGACCAACTTCCCTTGAAATGATAGTGCCAAGAATTGTTGAAGCATAACATGAAGCTGCGGATTGGTGACAGATTGAAACCAAGATTCAATATAGTCCTTGTTCCCTTGATTTCTTATATATGTTATACCATGAATCTCTTTAGAAAACTGATCTTTCTGAATGCATAAGAGATTCATATCTAGTGACCATGATGTAGAAGATGCTTCACTTTTCGGTTCCAATGTCTATTTTTCATCAGATTTGTTGATCTTGTCGGTTTGTTGCTGATGATAAGAAACTTCATTTTCAATTCTTGGACTTACAACCTGCCCAGACATCATATGGATTTGTTGCAATGGTGTAGGTGAGGATAAGTGGTAAATGTAGGTAGGATAAGTGGTAAATGTAGGAAAGTTGTACAGGTCAGCACTGTAAGTATACTGCACTACTTTATTATGGTTAGGGTGTGAGGTGGGTTGAACAGTAAGTTGTGTAGGGCATGGAGGAGCTTGATGAAAAGTTAAGTATGGAAAGTATAATTGATTGGTTTGTGTGGATGACCTTAATGGGAAAATAGGATGTTGTTGAAGAGATTATGGAAAGTATGGAGGATTGGTGTTTTCCGCAACATGAGGGAAAGTAGTCATGGGATCATAAGATGGGTCATGCCAACCTTGTGGACAAGGTAGGTAGGACTAATACTGGGGTTTCCACAGTTGCCATGGTGTATGAGTATTCAATGATTGCTTGTGGGAGTAAGGAAATGGAGGGATAGAGTTTTGAATCATACATGTAGTCCATTGTTGTTGTGGTGAAATTGCTAAAACTCCTCAATCTCTTTGATATATTGTTTTTATCTTGGGTAAGGAGGGGCAACGATTCGTTGAATGAATCAAGTCACATATGCCACAAATTATGAGACTATGCAAAGGACAATCCATTGCAAGATGTTTCTTCTGGCACCGAGGACAAACTGTTTCTTCAGGTTCCTCCCATTTCTTCTTATCCTTAAAAATATCCAATTGTGAATTTAATGAGCTAATGATATCAACTTTAAAATTTTCAATTGAATTAATGATTTCAGCTCCTATAACTCTTGTTTTTGCAGCAGATTTAAAATATTGAGAAGGCTCCTAGAATTCTTACCAATMTTGAAGTTCCCTCTTGAATACCTTCTACATAACTCACAAATATCATCATATGGTAACTGAAATACATCACCTGTTCCCATCAAATTTAAGATTTCTAAAGATTCATCATGGATTCCTTTGAGTAGGAGTATTTTCAAGGTCTCTTTTCCCAATTGTTTTTGTTTCGATCTTTGAAGGTTGTATTGAAAATGCTCCACATATTCCTCCAAACTATCTTCTTCTCCTTGTTTCATTCCAAAGATATCATCATTGACCCTACAATAATCTTGGTACCTTTGCAAGAATACATATTTCATGTCTTCCCAAGTTTGTATAGAATTACCACCGAGGCTCATGAACCATCG
>ML848557.1:23755-37516 GCA_009831015.1 Picea engelmannii | reverse complement strand
ATATATATATATATATATATATATATATATATATATATATATATATATATATATATATATATATATATAAGAAAGGGTCATGATTGAAATCCTTTCATTGTAAATCTTGCTTTATGCATAAATACTTCACATGTAAACAAGACTTGACAACAATATTCATTTAACAATGGATTTAGTACCACATTGTTAACTTTCAAATTAAGATTGCATAAAGAAGAAAATACATGGAATTTTGAAGGAGCTTAACAATGAAAATAGAAAAGAAACATGGCTTTATTCAGATAAGAAATTAATCCAATGAATCTCTCTAATTCATGAAAATTTATTGCATCAATATCTCCACGAGCTCATCAAAAAGAGCACAATCCTCTTTACTGTTGAAATTCCCCCCACCCTCCATTGTCAAATCCTCTGTTACTTCTTGTATAGTTTTTGAATGCTATTTTGATGCCTTTAAATATGAAATTACTAGCTTTATTGTTGCCTTAAAATTTGATATTGCCAGACAGAAATCAATTATTACAAGTTTCTTTATAGCAGTTTCACGGGACAAAATAACTTATACAATTACCATACATTATAAAGCTTGTTGTAAAGAAACTAATAAAAACTGATCTAAATGCTCAGTATGAGCAAATATTGTAGAAACTGCTTCATATAAATAGAAAAAATCGGTAATGATTAATCATTCAAATGTCCATTTGCATGATTAACACATAACAAGAAAATCACAGCGTGAATCTGATATAAAGCCTGTAAATTCGATCTTCCATGAGTGACAAGACCTTCATATGATCTGACTTGATAACTAAACTAGAGATCGAACTAGAACTTATGTCGATGATAGAGACTCTAACTACTGTGATTTTGGCATAATAATTCTTCATGATTGCATTAGAACCTATCAACTTAGATTTCGCTGTGAAGCGAACCTTTTGATGACAAAAACATGTATAAATGAGTGCTAAGATGAACTCATCATACTCTCCACGTACATACATCTGAACATACACATATATTTATTTTTATGATATGACATTATAACTTAACGCAACTTGGTAGGTTCTTTGTTGTTTTTAGAAAACCACTTATCACTTCAAAAGTCATCGCAGGGGTCCTTTCATGATTTGAAAACCATTAAGGTGGGGCCACGCTACACCCATTGCTTGACACGTAACATTTCTTTGAAACTACTTTATATCACTACGGGGGTCATTCGTGGTATTAGAATCCAATCCACCAAGGGAGGGGTCACAATGACTTGTATGACTGACACGTCGCATGTTCCAAAACCACTTTATGTCCCCATGGGGGTCCCCTTTTTGTTAAACAATGTATAGTCAGGGGGATGTTACTTATGGACTATCGATTTGATATTGGAGAGCACAATCAACCCACAAATAATACGATGTTTATCAATATAATAAAGTTAATCGATAAATATAAAACTTAAAGTTAAAACTAAATTCAAACTTAAACTATATAAAACTAAATTATATTAAAATCAATATAGAATTTTAATAAAAATAATACTATAGTTAAAAGTTTATAAAAAACTAATAAAAAATATAAGAATTAAAGAAAATATAAGAATCAAAACAATCTAATTAACTAATTAATATCTATTTAGAATTAATTAGATTTTTTTTTTTTTATTAAAAATTTAAACAATGTTACAACATTAGGCTCCAATTGGATATGGTGTCACCCTGAGAAGCACTAAAGAACTATAGACCAAGTGCCTCATTTATTTGGTATGGAGTCATTATTCTAAAAAGAAAACTAATTCTAAAACCTTTTCTTCCAAATTATATGATTAATCTATAATTGAAGATATTGAACTACTAATAATTTCATAATTTAACATGTTTTTAGAGGGTAAGACCAGTAAAGGATAAAAAGATTTTCCCACATTCAACTTTACTCTGGAATTGTCTAGGGTAATGCAGTGATAAATTTTGGTTGAAGAGTCAAATTTATAACTAATGTTTAACAACTCAAGACATTTTAGGGTTTAAAGATAAAAAATTTATATTATGGCTTAATTAAGGTTTGAATAGAGTTATTTCTGACGAAACTAATTTAATTGAGTAACAAATAAAGATACTCTTTGGTAACCCTCCTCATCGTCATGGTGTTGCTACACTACCAAAAAGCGTTCATAGCCTATCTATAGTGACCTTGACATCACAAGCCTTGCTTCAATACTAACGAGTGTTCATAGCCCCGGTGAAGATACCTGCATTTCCCTATTGAATTTCCTTTCACCATCTCTTTCAATTTGTTTGATACTTTGCATGAGATGGGGAAATCAATATGTTTTACACACCAAGGGATGATGTTTGTTTATCAAGGATGAGATGGAAATACCTGAGTGATAAAATGTACTCATAAAGGTTTTCATTTCCTTAGTCCTAACTCTATATTTCCAAAATATACCAATTTAATACTTGATTATTTTGAAAATAAAATTCCTTGAGTAAAATTATCGATTATAATTTTGACACTAAAGCCTCTACTTAGAAAAGAATTACCAAAAATATCCTTTTTCAACTTTCATGAGAAAATAAATAGGACATTCTCATTTCTGGTTTAAAAAATAACATGTCAAAATTTGCATTAATAGTTAGAGCAATCTATTCTATTAAGATTTATAAAGTTTGAGAACATAAGGCATTGCAAGTAATCCCTTACCCTCTTAAGGTCTGATAGACTGATTCGATCTCAATGAACGGTAATCATCATCATCATCATTTATTTAGAAGAGAATATTTATTAACTTTTTGAACAACTAAAGTAAATGCTCAATTTGTAAGCTTATTTATGTACATAACCTTCCTACTCCTAATCAATTCAACCATGTTGATCAAGTGAAGTGAAACTTCCAGTGCAACCAACCAAACAACTGACTATTTGAATGGAGTTTACTTTCATTTTTAATCTTGAAACATAAAAGTATGGATATTTGTAACTGAACATAAAAATTTGATCCATACCGAGGGAAAAAGAAAAATGTAACACTTACTCTTCCTGATGATTCAAGGAAAACTACAACAGGGTCTTTAAAATAATGAAATATTACCTCCATTTCCTCATTGAATAACTTTGCTTGATTCATCTAACTAAATTGCTTTTCCATTATAATTGATTTCTCTTTAAATGGTGCATGCTCATCAAAACATTCTCCAATGTTTTGATCTTCAAATCCATTTATTTTGTCATATATAAGCTTACTGTTGAAAATTCTGGTAAACAATGGTAGTAAAATCTTCTCTTCATGTTCATGAAAATCATCCTCATAATTTCCATTACCATAAAAAATGGATGAGTTTTTATACTTTCTTGAAAATGATAATTTAGAAATATGTCTTTCAATTTTTTTATGTTTCATTATAAAATATTTTCATGTGTTCAACATGGAAAACCAATTTTTCATAATCATTCGGCACACCAATTTCATCATGATCATCTTCACATACATCATAGACTGGTGTATTACCATCTTCATAAAATGATTACATGTATTGCTCATAGACAAATTCATTTTCACAAGGATTTGAGACAAATTTTTCTTTAGAAAATACATCATTGAGATCTTCTTGAATATAAAAATCTTTATGAATATATCCATAGTAGTTATCTTGTTCAAGTTCATCATTAGTAAAGTCATTTTCCTCATTATGAAAAATACTTTAAAAACATATGCAAAAATCAGTTTCTCATTCTTTAACATATTGTTGATATAGAATATTTAAAGGCTCTTTTTGTTTCTCAACAATATGAATTAAGAAAGTATACATATCTAATTTGTCTTGTTCATCTTCTTCTCTTTCCTCCTCTATATCCAGATTCTCATGTTTTATTTGACCAAGCAGTTTCCCACAAGCCCATAAATTATTCTCTATCTCCTCAGCATCATTCAACATATGTTCCAAAGTTGGAGACTTCCTTTCTTTGAGATTAAAGGCCAAATCATGTTGAAGTGCTAATGTATAATACACCTTGACAACAGTTTCAGAAGGAAAAATTTCAACACGCAAATTGTGATAAGCATTTTCAAATATTTTGTTGAACTTTGCAACAGTTCCATCATTTCTTCTTTTGATAATATAAAACTCTATTAGATACCGATGATGAGATTTTCTCTCAGCCCATTTGTGCAAGAAAATATCATGATAATTGGTCCAAGAATTAATGGAATTAGTTGCTAAGTCTCTAAACAATCTTCCAACTTCTCCTTCCAAAGACTGAATGAACATTCTCATAAAGACATCTTCATGCTAAATATCTAAGCAATCTGTGAAATGTTCAAAGGCTTCCATGTGATTTTCTGCTGAAATGTCATCTTCTCCATTGAATTTAGGAAGATATTTGAAAATTTTGGGAGGTAAAACATGAAGGATATATGGAAACTTAAGAGGTTTATACCTATTTATAACCAAAGGATGGATCTTTGCAGGTTGTTCAAAAGGTATATTATTGACTGTAGGAGGCATATAAATCCCATTCTCAGCCGATTTACAAGACTGACTATGCTTTGCAAGAATAGGGATTTGGAATTTTTGTTCAATAAAATTTTTAGAAGGCATTGATGCAAGAGTCTCATCACTATTTATAGAAGGAAATAATAATAAAGACTTATTTGTTTGAGCAATATAAAAGAAACCAGGGTGCCTTTTTCTAAGAAAGGAGATGAATTTTTGAACTTATGATCCTCTAAATGTAAAAAAATAACATTTTTTTTTTCAAATGTATAATAGTAGTAGAGGATCAATTAAAAGATCTAAAATTTCTTGAAAGAAACTTGCCATTTGGTACTTGATTATTCTGAAACATTTCTTCATTTCTTTGTCAATAGGGCTAATTTCCCAGTGGAGTCTTGAAAATTTGATTAGAATCACAATGGAGTCACCAGTTGAAGAATTGATTGAAAGATAAACTTGAATCTCTTTTGCAACCTACTGTCTGAATCTTGTTCACCACTTATTATATCCCAGGGAAAACCACTTATCACTTCAAAAGTCATCACGAGGGTCCTTTCATGATTTAAAAACCATTTAAGGTGGGGTTGCACTGCACCCATTGCTTGGCACATAACATTGCTTTGAAACCACTTTATATCATTGCGGGGGGTCATTCGTGGTATTAGAATCTACCAAGGGAGGGGCCACAATGACTTGTATGATCGAAACATCGCATGTTCCAAAGCTACTTTATGTTTCCACTAAGGGTCCCCTTTTTGTTAAACAATGTATAGTCGCGAGGGGGGGGGGTGGTTTACTTGTGGACTGTCGATTTGATACTCGAGAGCGAGATCAACCTGCAAATAATACAACATTTATTAATATATAATAACGTTATTTGATAAATATAAAACACAAAGTTAAAACTAAATTCAAACTTAAACTATATAAAACTAAATTATATTAAAATCAATACATAATTCTAGTAAAATTAATACTAAAGTTAAAAGTTTATATAACTATTATTTATAAAAACTAATAAAAACCAAAAATTAAAGAAAATATAAGAATTAAAAAAATCTAATTAACTTATTAATATCTATTTAGAATTAAATTTTTTTTTTATTATTTATTTATTTTTTATTAAAAATTTAAACAATGTTACAACAAAAAGTTTGACCATGAAATTGTGTTGCCTTCATTTAGCTTGGAGTTGATCTAATCAACACAAAACCATCTTGAGGCATCTAGAAACAAAACCCATATGGTGGATTTTCTCTTAGAGAAGTGCTAGTATACCAGTCAACGATGAGGGTTACCAGATCTGTATAGGGGTTACAGGATCTGAAACTGTTATAGCCATTGTTACCAAAACTAGTTCTAACTCTATTAACTTATCAAAAATACGGAAAATTATTAAAAATTGACAACTTAATACCTTGTGAGTTTGTTGTAATGATTCCCTTGGAAAATATGAGTAAATATGGTAAAAGGAATAGTAAGAAGGTGAAATGAGGGAGTAAAAGGGTTAAAAGGGGCATTCTCGAGCGTGAAAAAGACATCAAAACAAAGTCCCAACACTTTCCATGCAAGGAGATTCAATTTAATAATTCTAGGGAACCCAAAGACCAAAGGGAAATTTTTGAACAACAAAGTAATGTATGAGAGATTTTTTGAAATTTCAAATTGTCATGTCTTTTTATCAAATGGTTGTAAATGTCCTCCTTGCAAAATCTTCAACACTAAGTTTGATGCAAGTGTTTTATCCAGTAATTAGCTTCAAGCTTCTCTTATGCCAATCATTTTGAGCTTACTAGTTAACCACCTTACCACATCCATAGGGTACTATTTTTCTCTTGGAATTCTCGAGCTGCAAAGGTTGTATGAAGGTATGTGCAAAATAACAATTATGAAAGGGATCTATTGTCTTCACCGATGGATTGTGCAATTTTTCTAATGAGTATTGGGGAATCCCCACCACAATAAAACCAAGCTTGATTAGGATTTTAACGCAATCAAACCAAACTCTCCACCAATTTCTCCATGAAAATTTTCAACATTATCACATTCATCTAGCATTAGGGTGTATAGGTGCCTCTCATCCTCTCTTCTTATAATACTTGTGAAATATGTCACATGTCGTCTCATGCAAAATTCATAATTATCAATTCACTAATATGCCTATATTTCAACTAGACACATCTTTTTCCCATGCATAATTATATTTTTTAATTCACTTAAATGCATATTACTAATAATCTAACTCACAACTACTTTTCTTATTTTTACTCACCTATGTTCCATTCTATCTTTTCAAACTCACATATGGGTGTGTGTACATAATATTGCCATTTTTTATTAAATAAACCCTCTAAAATAGAAAGTGAATTATTCCTATTGTTCACATGTGCTTAGTGCATAATTTTTACTTTCTAATTACAAAATGAAATGAAATCTATTTTACCTTTATTTGTCCATTCTCAACTTGTACCAAGGGTGAGGTTGTGTTCACTCCAACCCTTTAAATACACATAATTTCATTGAGAGTTAATTGATTTAACATTGGTGAGACCTTGCTAACTCCAACCTGTTACTCTTGGTGACATATTAATGGTCACTAATGAATAATGACTCCATCCTCATTGCACATCCCTAAGATAAACCTTGTGAGTGATCAAATTCATGGCCTACCCTCACAATAACATGTAATCTCTTGGGTGGGAGCATGGATCATCCATTTTGTTACACAAAGGGAGTTGATAATAGGAGGAATATGGATGCTACTCCTCCTCTCCCAATAGTACATATATCACACCACCTTCATACAACCTTTACCCATATGTAAAATTCATCTTTGTCTCTACCCAAATCTAGAGACACATATTGAATTGAATTGTCTAAAGAAAATATAAATCATATTCATATGTTTGCAAAATAATATCCAAATTGAGACACTGGTCTCTTGACGCCAACTTGGTTCTGTATAACTCAACTTACTCTAGAGTCTAGGCATTCATAAGTTTGTTTATCATACTTGATAGATCATTAGTAGTTATGCAAACATGTACAAATTCAATCATGCAAATCTTGTGTATCAATTATCAAATCATAAGTCTATGAATCGAATCACAATATCCATTAATATCAAGTATGTCTCATTATTGATCCAGATTTAGGAGCAGAACAAACTGAATACAATAAACACAAAGATAGGAAGAATAAAACAAATATCCAGTGAACAATATCTTCTATTAAATAACGGAATAGGCTGAAACTGTAAAACTACAGAATTGAAACTTGCTCGAATGGTGGTAGCTATCTCTGAGAAGAGATGTGGTTGCTACATGCATTCGTATGAGCATAATGGATTACAATGAGGCTCCATAGGCCCTTTTCATATTACTCATGAATTCCAAAACCCTAGACATCCAAAAACCTAACCCTAGAAGGTGAAATGCCAAAAGTCATGTGGGCCCTATGGGTAAGTTGGTGTAATTTGGTACATCAACTTCCTAGGGTCATAACTTTTGCATACGACCTCTGATTTAGGCGCGTGATATCCCGTTGGAAAGGTCTTTCAAAGAACTACACATTCCGCCATCAGAATCTGACTTCGTCTATAGTCTCACTGTGGTGAACCAAAAAAAAACATTTAGGGCCCCAAAACAACCTTGAAAGTACAACAAGATGTGCTGACATGAAAACATACAAAATAAGGCAGTTGGATTAGGCAACAGGCCACCCGTATCCACCTGGAGAATGTGTGATGCTTCTGACAACCCCAAAAGTGTAGACCTCACAATTATAAAGCAATATAGAAAGATGTGTTGAACAAAGATGGACACAAGGACCCAATTTGAATAGGTGGGTGGCCACCGATATCCACTTGGATCAATCCTCCCCCCTTAGGAAGCAATGGTATCCATTGCATTGAGTTCCCACATCAGGTGAGGAAAATTCTGCTGGACTTGGTCTCGGCCGAGCCACTTGCCTTAGTGTAGGAGTTGCCCTGCCTTGACAACTCGATAAAGCTGGATCCGCTGTTGGCGAGTGCCCTTGACTTGTGTGTCCATGATCTGATCGGTGGATGCTTGTTCCATGTAGTCGGGGTTGAGCTTTGTTCGTGTCAGTTGTTCGACGATCTTAGAGGTGTCCAATAATGGTGGAAAATATGGCCTAAGGAGGTCCACATTGAATACTAGATGTAGACCAAGGAAGGGTGGAGTGTTGAGCTCAAAAGCATTGCTACCCATAGCCTTGGTGATATGTGAGGCCCATAACGGAGTGGGAGAAGATTCTGATGGGGCCCAATGAGAAGCTCCTTCTGCAAATGCAACCATACTTTGTCACCAGCCTGAAACTGGTGTGGTACCCTGTGTTGATTGTGGCATTGATTGTACTTGGCATTGGATTTCTGCAAAATCTCCTGGACCTGTTGGTGGATGTGTTGAATCCGCTCAATGAATCTAGTGGCTTTGTTGATCACAGACTGATCAGGGGAAGAGTCTGCATGTGCGGTGGCAGGATGCAGTGAAACATCAATGGGTCCCAAGGGTTGGAATCCCAAACCCACCTGAAATGGGTTGTGGTCAGTGGAGTTATGGAGAGACTTGTTGTAGCTATGTTGGACATATGGGAGAATCTCATCCCATGTACGAGGATGCTTAGATTTGTACATGTGCAGGATGCGCACAATCATCTGATTGATGACCTCAGTTTGGCCATCAGTTTGGGGGTGGAAAGCAATGGATTTTGTGAGCTTGGTGTCCAACAGAGACCAGAGACTCGACCAAAAGGTGCTGAGGAACCTGTTGTCGTGCTTTGAGATGATGGTCTATGATATCCCAAAGTTGACCCAAACTTGTTCGAAGAAGATCTTGGAAGTCTCGATCATTGTGAC
The DNA here is from genome assembly GCA_009831015.1 of Picea engelmannii. Classification (NCBI taxonomy): domain Eukaryota; kingdom Viridiplantae; phylum Streptophyta; class Pinopsida; order Pinales; family Pinaceae; genus Picea; species Picea engelmannii. The sequence goes on along the minus strand of ML848557.1, from coordinate 28,153 downwards.
ATTCTTCTTACAGGCTGTGAGGATGGCCAGCTTCTAAAATTGATCAATGACCAAAAACACATAGTCATTTTCGTGCTTAGTGGACGACAAACCGGACATGTAATCCATTGAGATGGATTCCCACGACTTCTCGGGAATAGGAAGAGGGGTGTATAAGCCTTGCTTCTTGATGGCTGGCTTGGCAATGGCATAGGCAATGCAAGATCAGATATACTTTCTAACGTCCTGTCGAAGTTTTGGACAATAAAAATGTTTCTAAAGAACGAACATAGTTTTATCTATGCCAAAATGTCCTACCACCCGACTGTAGTGGGCTTCCAAAATCATCTTTGCATGCTCGCTTGTAGGAACAAAAATATGGCCCAGGTGGCATAAGAGTCTGTCCTGAATGTTAAAATCAATGATAGTGGCGCTTGTACCTAAGAGACGATATGTGGTGGTGAAATATGGATCTTGATGACAAAGTTAGGGCCACTCTGATGCTTCATGTCCACGAGATTGGAGCATAATGGTGAGTGCAGCCACAGGAGGCCGACTGAGATAGTCAGTGACATGATTGGAGATACCTGTCTTTTACTTGATGTTGAGATGGAACTACTACAGGTAGGTGGACCAATTCTCATGGCAATCGTTCTGCAATTTTCCCTTTGTCTTATGAACTGCAGAGGCTTGTGATCAATGTGTATGATCGTTTCTTTCCCTAGAATGTAATGTTTCCATTGATGACAAGCTTGTACAATGGAATACATGTCCTTATCATAGGTGGGGTATTTTCGGACAATATCGGAGAGTGTCTCACTATGGTATGCCATAGGATGCCCATGCTGAGTGAGAATTGCACCCACAACATAGTCAGATGCATCAGTCTCAATCTTGAATGGTTGTTGCAGATCGAGCAAGGAGAGTACGGGAGTTGAGCGCAAGCGATGTTTCAGATCATTGAATGCTCGTTGTTGCTCCTTCCCGCACATGAACTTGGCCCTACCACCACCCTTGGTTACCTGGCTGAGGGCCCATGCAATATGGGAGAATCCCAACATGAACCGTCAGTAGAAATTGTCTAGTCCCAAGAAGCTCTGAAGCTCAGTTAGTGTGGTTGGGGACGACCAGTCACGGATGACTTGGATCTTAGCTGGATCAACATGTACCCCATGCTCATCAATAATGTATCCCAGGTATTAGACCCTGTTCATGCCAAAAGATCATTTTTCCAAGTTGGAATAAAGCTTGTGTTGCCGTAGAGTGCTCAAAACCTGTTGAATATGCCGCATGTGCTCCTCCCATGTTCTGCTGAAGATGAGGATGTCATCCAAATATACTACCAAAAAGGATTCATTTCGAGCTAAGGAATGACTGAATGTGGAGTCATTCAAACACAACAAAACGTATTTACACTCTAAGAGTACAGCGCCTGAGATATTGAGTTTGAATTCAACAAGGATATTAACACTCAACCACAGAGATTTTGAGTGTTTTTGCGATCGACATTAACAACACATATTTGAATTAAAGTCATGGTGTCCATTTATTATTCAATTTGACCCCTCTGCAATGATAATTTATAGGAAGGCATACCTTGGATCCCCACATGGAGAGTACGGGAGCTAGGCACAAGCGATGTTTCAGATCATCGAATGCTCATTGTTGCTCCTTCTCCCACATGAACTTGGCCCTACCACCGCCCTTGGTTACCTGGCCGAGGGCCCATGCAATATGGGAGAATCCCAACATGAACCATCGATAGAAATTGGCTAGTCCCAAGAAGCTCTAAAGCTTAGTCAGTGTGGGTGGGGATGACCAGTCACAGATGAATTGGATCTTAGCTGGATCAACATGTACCCCATGCTCATCAACAATGTAGCCCAGGTATTGGACCCTATTCATGCCAAAAGATCATTTTTCCAAGTTGGCATAAAGCTTGTGCTGCCATAGAGTGCTCAAAACCTACTGAATATGCCACATGTGCTCCTCCCATGTTCTACTGAAGATGAGGATGTCATCCAAATATACTACCACAAAGGAGTTGGTGAAAGGTCTCAATACATCATCTGTCAACCTCATGAAAGTAGCTGGTGCATTTGTTAAGCCAAAGGGCATGACTAGCCATTCGTAGAGACCTTCTTTAGACTCGAAGGTTGTCTTCTAGACATCAGTTGGTTCGATGTGAACTTGGTGGTAGCCAGACTTTAGGTCAATCCTGTTGAAGAAATTTCCCCCCTTGATTTGGTCAAGAAGGTCATCAATCCTGGGAATGGTGTAGCGGTTCCTGAATATGATTTTGTTTAAGGCTCTGTAATCAATGTAGAGTCACCAAGTCCTGTCCTTCTTTTGCACCAGTACAATTGGGCTTCCGCAAGGGGAGGAGATGGGTCTGATGTGCCCCTTCTGAAGAAGCTCTTGGATTTGATGCCCAATTTCATCATTCTCCATCAGCGAGTGCCGATAGACTGGCCCATTAGGTGGAGGTGCATCGAGGGTCAGATCAATTGGATGCTTGACTTGACAGCATGTCAGTACCCCTGTAGTTGAGGCGAAGGTGTCTCTGTATTCTTCCACGATCCCATCCACTTTTTTTTGCTGCAAAGAGAGGCATTATGTAGAGGCCACAGATTTGGTGACGATCTTCTTCTTACTGTGAGCATGGATCACAGAGAAGACAAACTTCCTGGTCTGTGAAATGACCTTACTGCATTGCTTAGCAGAGATTAAAGAAATAACAATAGGCTGTGTCACCTCTGGGATCCTGTACAATTGTCTACCCAAGGTAATAATAACATTGTGAGGTCTAGACTCATACATAACATGACACTTTCACAAATATGGTTGTCCTAAAAGAACATCACAAACTTCAAGGGGAGCAATATCACACAGTACCTCATCTTTGAAAGGCTTGATGTCGTAGGGTAGATAACATTGTTGGCTGACATGAAGATATCTTCCTTGACAAAGCCAACCGATGGTGTAGGACCGTGGGTGCGGTGTTGTTGGAAGGTCCAGCCGCTTGACGACCTCTACTGAAATCAGGTTCTTCTGACTACCGCTGTCGACAATGAAATGAATCAGAGCCCCCTTGACCCACATTTGTGAGTGAAAGAGGTGTTCCCCTTCCTTTGGTTCTTCTGGTTCGCTCGACCGAACTTTGGTGGTAGTGACTGTGGCACTGGGTTCAACATCGATAATCCGATTCCCTCCTTCAGGATTTGACTCGGAATCAGAATCGACCTCTAACTCAGAAGCCTTCAAATCGACCACGAGGGACTGCTTAGAGTGGCATTCGTCGGTGTTGTGCCAAGGAATTTTATGGTAGGCACACCATTTTCTTGTGTCCTTCTTCGTCTTCTCATTTCCATTCTTGTGTTGCGTCTTGGACGGATTGTCTCGAGGGCGACCATCATGACTTGGTCCCTTGCTGTGTGGGTTGGATTTCCTTTGCCCTGCTTCGTCTGTGAGGGGTTTGCAGATCCAAACTCTCTCCGTTTCTACTTAAATTTCTGCTCGATCTTAACAATGTATCTATAAGCCATGCCCAATGAGGTGATGTCCAAGAACTCCATTTCTGTTTGAATGTATCTATGCAAGAAACCATGGTATTTGAGCACCAGATGACACTCATAATCTTTTATACCCAATTTGGTGCGTAGAGTATAGAAAATATTGGTGAAGTCTGGTATTGTCTGGTCCCTTTCTTAACGTAGGGTGGTCCATCTGGTGTACTGGTCCTCGTAGCTTCCAATAGGGTAGCACTGTTCTTTAATGGTGTCCCAGAAGGAATCCCATGTAGGGGCCACCACAAAAATTGCAGATTCCTCCACAACCCTTTTCTTAGAGTAAGTATCCCACCATTCTTTAACATGGGGAATGACCTTAAGGAGTGAAAAAGTGATCTTTTCCCTATCGGAAAAATTGTGGACCGAAAATATCCTTCGAGCAGATTTAACCATTTATCTACATCATCCACATCTGTCAGTCCTTCAAATAATGAAATATCAAAATTTACCTGTACCTTGAAGGGGGTTGCATGGCCGTTTGATGAAGATGCTTCTCCTGTGGGAAACCGTCGAAGGATCTGCACAAAGTTGTCCATCATTTGGTTCCTTTGTCGCGTGAGGGCTTCCTCGAGCAACATTTTAATATGATCTCCTGCTCCATCATCTTTCTTTTCATCTCCCATGGGTTGTTGTCGGGCTCAGTGCGACCGATTTGGTAATGGCTTGATTGGTTCGAGTCCCAACTTCTTATGCCCAGACCTTGTCGAGGACATGCACGAAGAAAAATAAATGAAGAGCAGACCACTCTGATACCACTGATCTGGATTTAGGAGCGGAACAAACTGATTAATAGACTGAATACAATAAACACAGACATAGGAAGAATAACACAAATATCCAGTGAACAATA
>ML848556.1:4456-17508 GCA_009831015.1 Picea engelmannii | reverse complement strand
AGATCTCTAGGCTAGGGCACACTTCCTAGGGTTTGCACAATAGATCTAGGGTGTAGAAAAATAGAAAAATAAATTAGATAGATCTAAGGGCATGTAGGAAGTGTGAGATTTGTGCCAAAGAAGATGGAAAGCCTCAAATAATTTTTTAAATAATTATTTGTTGAGTTCCAAGGTGAGGGAGGGTGCACCACTCTTGGAGGGCACACCTCTTGGGATGAGGAGAAGAGATGGGAGGCTAGGAAGAGGTGTGAAGTGTTGGGATTACACAAAGAGTGAGGGAAAGGCATGGGATCCGTCCTAAGGTGAGGTGAAGAGTCTCTCAAAAATAAAAAACGTAACTTTTATTGGAGAGACAAAAAGGAGGGCATAATTCTCTTGGAGAGCACCCTCCATGGTCAAAATTCAACCCAAACTCAAGTATGGGTGAGGTGGAGTGATAAGGATCACTACTAGGGATTAAAAGAAGGTTAAATGAAGTGAAAGAAAAGGAGAGGGGGCCACACTCAAGTCACAATTAAATTAAAAAAATAAAAACATCAATCCCCCTAGGGGGCGCAATTTACGAGTGTGGGGGTTGGAAAAGGGGTTAGACAAGGTTGAAAAGGGTTGGGAGGCTAAGGTTATGCTTAGGGGGTCTCTCTCTAACCATCATTTCAACATTTCACATCATCTTATTCATTATTACAATTTTTACATTTGCCATGTTTAGACTTTAGCAATTAAAATTGTTGTTATAGACTGACTGACACTCTAGGTGGACTAACCCATGGCTAAAGTTGTCCGATCGAGATGAAACTTGGTCCAAGGATGTAGGAGGTGCTATTCCATTTCTTTTGAGCACAAATACCCCTATCAAAAGTCCAAGTATCCAGTTTTTACAATTATAGCTCAAAAAATAATTAATTAATTAAATAATTAAACTTCCAAACTTAGGGAAATTTAATTAAAAATTAATTAATTAAAAAAAACAAACCTAGACTCGACAGAATTTCGCGAAACTTTCTAAGATGTCTTGCATGGTCATTTACAATGAATTCCCTATATAGTTACCAATACATAAGCCCACTGCAATGCCGTTCACCACTTTGGAGAACATATGTAAAGTGCGAGGGAAAAACTCAAGGGAAATCATTAAGGTTGGAAGGCGCAATGATAACCTGAGGATAAAAAACCCTCGGTGAAAGGAACTCTTCCAGTAAACCAATGCTAAGGTAATTGACCTAGACATGACTCATGCAGACCTATTACATTATCAACCCACGCAGGGGTGCGGAAATTCCAAGTACAAAAATAAGCGCTGGGCCAAACACAACCCTGTAGAACCAAGAATCTTCAATAATACTGCATCTAACGATACATCTCTTCATGGCACATGAGTTGACCACCGGTACTAAATGGGCGGTCAACAGAACCAATGCCCCATTTCCCCCGTCGCCCTCGGTCATCAAAACTAGGAGTCTTTTGAAGAATTTTGAGGTTCCTAAGGCTGCTCAACAGGTTTGTTTTTCAGGACTATTTATCACTGTTTTAGGACAGCCACCAAGTCTGAATTTTCTGCCCATTGAATCTGCCCTTAAGCTTTTGATTTTATGTTCTTTTAACGCCTCTTTGTAAAGGGTTTAATAATAATAGTTTTGCTGTCCAAAGATAGCTCTTCCAGATGTATTAAAACATAAAATACTCCTCTAGGATCTTTACACCTAAATGCTGAAATAAAAGAATGCAAACCACAAGACTTTTACACATGTATTTTTGGTCAACATGACCCTGGAAAAACCCCCATGGGGAAAACCAGTTGAAAGATAAATTTTATTATGGAGATTTCAAGCAAATATAGCAACAAGGAAAATATACAAAGGAACTTGATACATATGCTAGCTCCTCTCAAGCTTTTCAATGGAGTTCCTTGGAATGTGCATCCCTCTTGAAGAATGCGCCCCTCTTTTCCTTGATGTGCCTGCTAGATGAAGAATGTGCCTTTTGCCTTGGTGCGCCCCCTCAACCTTTGCCCTTTCCTGCTATGGTGTGCCCTCACTCCAATAAGTGCACCCTCATACAAGCATATGCGCCCTTGCCTTCTATGGTGCGCCCTCACTCCAATAAGTTCACCCTCTTCCCAAATGGTGAAGTGCGCCCCTCTTTGCTTCTCTTCTTCTCCTTTCCTCTCTTGTCTTTATTCAAATTTCTCAAGTGAACAATGAATTCCCTTTTTGCCCTCATCCTTAGCTTTAGCCTCATCCTTAGGCTAACATAGGAAACCAATGGCCAAGATTAGATCTAGGCCGACCAAGATGAAGGGTTAAGATTAAATCTCCCCTGTATCTTAAGTTCCTAAGTTACTTTATGTTATTAAAGTCACTTTGTGACTTAAGTGCAATAAAGTCACTTTGACTTTATAACATAAAGTAATGTGGTGAGGGTCAAATATTTTCCCCTTTGAGTTAGACACTCAAGGGGACCACTTTCCAAGGTACACAAATCTCAACATCTTTAATATCATCCTCATTTCATTATCTTTCTTGATCAACACTGAGCTGTCCAGTCTCAAACTCTCACTTTGTATTTCTACGTCTGTGACACTACTATATATCTTTTGGGTTTTGTTGAGATGTCCAGTTTCAAACTCTCACTTCGTATCACTACATCTATGACACTATTATATATCTTTTAGGTTTTGTTTTAGTTATACCTAGCAATTAGCTTAGGTAGACGCTTATCTAGGATGCACTTTTTCTCTCTCTTATCTTACTTTTGACATTACCTAGGAACTACTTTTGCAATCCCACATTGTATTCACATTGGTTGTATCTTTTAATCCCATTGACCTACTTTTGTGGTCATTTTTAAGACATTAATGAAATTTTCTTAGTCTTATCTTGTCAAATAGTCTTGAACCATTAGCATAAACCAAACACATTGATTCTTAGGATCTGAACCACAGGCCACCACAAAGCTATGTGAAGAGGAAGACAAAGGAGGCACCACACCTCTACTTCCCCGACAATGATCCGTAGCCTAGAAGGGGCCATTCTAACAATAATTCATCCGATTCTCAAGCTCAAAACCAGCTGATTTGACCTCCTATAGAAAAATCACATCCGATTTGAATCTCTATAAAACACCATGAGGAATCTTCTTACAACTTGGAATCGTCATCCCACACACATTCCAGAACAGTAGGGGAAGCTTCATTCTAAAAGATGAAGTCTTAAAATATTGTACCAATTATCCATCTCAAACCCCCAAGGGCAGGGGCCTGACGTTTAGGCGAGCGAATCATCGCGTCCCTATAGGATTTCATATGAGGCTTAGGGTTCAAGTCCCCCTTGTCTTATATACACAAGTAGCATAAGAAACCCTTTTCTGCTTGTTAGACTTATCCTACCATCCTGTCTCTACCACCATGCTATTGGACACAAGGCAGCCCGATCCACACTTGATCATAGGGTTAGGGTTCCAAATTTGCCAAGACTGCCCATCGAATAATGAAGAGCTATTAGCATGAACCACTAGGCCACTAGGGATCTTCATAACACCCACTTGGGAACTACCAGAAGAAGTGCCAATTGCTCTTGGACCCACTGCAGCCAAGGGGCCATTGCCCCAATACCGTGCTCTACAGATACTGAAGTACTAGTTGTTCGTCTACCTTGAGAAGAGAGTGGTGCATCATCACCTCCCTCGCTGGCTGCCTCACTCGGCTCAGATCTGCAAAGAGGACAATGTCTGATGAGGTGATCCCGTGCCTGGCATGCAAAGATGCATTCGGTAAGTTAAGGTACCTCACCTTTTGCTATCGAACTCCATGAATGGTGAACAAGGAAATGAAAGGAGGAAGCTTTTGCATGAAATCCACCTCCACACACATGCTCAGATTTGCATGGAAGGAATTGTGTTGGTCATTTAGAATAAGAACCTTGCCAAATTGGCAGAACAGATCAACAAAAGGGTGCATCTTAGTATGGAGCAGCAGGATGAGGGGCATCATATTTAATTCTCCTCACAGCCTTTGATGAACAATGTATACGCTGGCCACAGACCTCGATGATTTCAATTTTCTCCTTGCTGACAAGGAATATTTGAGGGGTGGATGCACTTGGAGACTCAAGGAGTGATCTTGTTTTTTTTGCACATAATGCTGGATGAGGAGGCCTTTAACCATTGGTACATTCTGAATTGGGGGGCTAAGGGGATTTCACTGAACTGTTAGTGGGGCTTGGGGTTGAAATATGTTTGCTTTCTGTTCAATTTGGATGCCACAGCCTGCCATGTGTTGCCAGTTTATGTTCAGTCTTGGAGGGTGGATTTCAACCCTGATGACAGTGGTTGGAGACATGATTCTTGGTAAATCAGTGATTTGAGACATGATTATATAATGTAGACTACAAAAGCTTTTAGTGAAGATTCTGGTGTATTGAGGTATATTTAGTATACAAGTCATTATCACATGCCAGAGCTGAGGCCAACAGTTTCTTTCACTTCGGGTATTTTTTCCCTTGGGTATAACCAGTTTATTCTACTGTACCTGACAGCCTGACCCTTTTCTGATGCAACTCAAGTAATTTCAGCAAAGTTATTAGTCTTTACAAGGATAGGATATGCGTTTATCACCCTTTCTTCTAGTAGGATTGGTTAATGTTGTTCAACATCTTCGATTGATTGACTTTGATATTGCTGCTGAGTGATATAAGTTGCTGTTATGATGTTCTCACTCCCTCTCTTTAATTTCTTCACATTGAAAACCCGTCAAACTGCTTCACCAAGTGATTAGTTATATGCTGCAAGATAATGATATAACAGAATACAAGGTTATCTGCAGTTCATATGTTAATATCATTTTAGTATTAGTTAATCAATAGGCTCTTCTTAATGCTGATGCAGGGAGAATCTCTTGATACTGGAAAGGATCATGTATATGAACTTGAGGCCAATATTAAGAAGGTACTCTGAAATGAACTTTGATTCTACATTTTCTTTGATGTGTGTCTCATTGTATATTGTAATTCAGTACATGTACATACTGGTAGAGTTCTTGAAAAATGAATGGTAAGAGGTTAAAATTTGGTAATTTGATGCATACTAGGATTAAGATTCTTCATGAGAAGTACATAACATCTCATTCTGACATACTCAATATCATTATATGGTACTATTGACTGTTTTTCCTATTGTTTAACCATTTACAGTTATTCAACACAGCATGTGATAAAGCTGCAGAAATACTTCAGAAGAACCATAAGGCATTAGTTGCTTTGTTGGAACACTTACTTGAATATGATGTTGTGACAAAACAGGTAACATTTCCATTGTACAGACCTTTGTGTATTAAGACATTATTCTTAGTATTTTTTCACATATATTGTTTAATACAGACAACACTCTGGAACAGGTAGGAATCAGAAAAAGACTGAATCAACCGACGAGTCCATGAACTGTGTTTTTAAATTATTCTGGAAATTTCAATTTTGACTTATGTGAATATGACTCATGTCTTAAGTGATTTTGACTCGGTTTCAAGTAAATCATTATTGCAATCTTACATGTGGTCTTGTTTTTGTTGGGCAAACTATCCATTGAAAAATAGACACAACAGTGGAACACACTAAGCAGCCATTTTATCACAATGAGAGCTCAACCATCAAGTTCTTGTTTTCGTTGGTAAATTGGGCTGATTGATGGAAGATTTATTCTGAATCTTGGAACATAGAGCATATTGTAAACTGCTTTGCTTTTGCTATCACCATCTTCATCATGATTGTGCCTGATCCTTATGCTATGTGCAACCTTTTGTCACCAGAAATCGGGGATGATTTTGTCTCAGCTGAAATCAGAGACCAGGGACAATTTCCTCTCAGAAGGGAGGAGTTGATGAGATTTATTATAGTAAGATAAGATAAGATAAGATAATTTTATTAATGTCCAACAAAGGACCACAAAAGTAAGTCAAGGGGATTGAGGATTACAAAAAGTATGGGTACAATGTGGGAGTGCAAACGTATCTCTTAGATAATGCTGAGAGTAGCACAAAGAAAGAAACCTAAAGTAGTGAAATAACCGACAAGGTTAAGCCCTAGGTCTAGTTAAAGCCAAGGAAAAAGCATATATAGCGGCATCATAAGTGCAGTGAAACAAAGTGAGTGTCCATGGTAGTTGGACAACTCAATACTAGATGAGAGAGAAATATTTGAAGGTGAAGCCTGTGAGGTCAATGTCTCTCGTATGTGATGACCGAGAGCGAGGGGGGCGACGGGGGTTGCACTGGCTCACTGTCGGAGTCGTTGAGTACCATAGGGGGATCTCGCTGTATGACTCTGGGGGGATGTAGTGTTGAAATATTGTAACTTCGAAGAATATTCTAATTATAATTGAGTTATTATTATATAGATCAAATCCCCTTTTGTGGATTGATCATGTCGGGTCTTGTATAAGACCAAATTCCCTCTTGTGGATTGGTCAAGCCATATTCATATGGTGGTATTTGAGAAGTCAGCCCCTAGGGTTTGTTAAAGTGGTTTTAACCACTATTGGAAGAAGTCGTCCCTGCTTGGTGAAGAGACATAATTCTAGCGCCCCCTCAGCTAGTATAAATAAGTGAGGATGGCGCCTCATTCATTCACTCACTCAGTCACTCAATAAGTGCACATCTTTTGGACGTAGTTGCAGTTACAAGAAGGAGAAGAGAGGTGCATGCTCAGTCTTGGATATTCTGTAGTGTTTTGGTCTTTAGTCTTGGCATTGTATTGGCAATCTATTATTGAGGAAGTTTTTGCTGGGTTTTCTCCCCCATGAGGGTTTCCTAGGATAAAATGTTGTGTACCTTGTGATTGTGTTTCTTTCAATGATCCTACTTATGTTGTTATTCTCTAGTAAATTGAAAAGAACATAATAACAACTCTAATTGTAACATAGTATCAGAGCTTGACTGAATAGAGCACCTTTCAGTGGGTATCTAAAAACGTCACTGTGGCCGTACAAGGAAATTGGGGCTTTTTACTAAAGATGAATTTTTGACCAAAACCTATCTTGGGAAGTGCGCATTTCCCTAGCGCATCATTTGGCATCTTGAGGACACCTTTTCAGTGGCTAGAGCCTCCAGAAAGTGAAACCCTAGTTTTGACTGGTACCAGAAAACTAGGAAATCAGAACCAACACCAGAAGTACCAGTCCAGATTTGCGCAGGTCCAATTTGAAGGGATAAAATTTAAGGGATGAAGACCAAGCCCTAACTTCTGATGCTAAAGGAGGAAAGAAAAGGTCTCATTTCCAAAAGGAGACCCACCTCCATAAGGAATCTCACTCCCCAAAGAGATTCACCCACTTCCATAAAGAATCTGACCCTCCAAGGAGATTCCAGAAATATCAGAAGGGTCAAAGAAGAGAAAAAGATTTCTCCTCTTATCAGTGTTATCATTGTGATAAGATGGGACACATTGCTAAGAATTGTCCTTCCAGAAGGGAAGATTACAAGAAGAGAAATAACAAAAGACATCATGCCCATGCAGTTGAAGATGATGAGCCACCCAAGAAGGTGACTAAAGAAGAAACTGAAGATTATGTTTTTTGATCCCTGAAAAACATACTTGGCTCTTAAACACATGACAAGAACTCCGATGAAGGATGTATCCTATTTACCAGAAGAAGGAGGTTTGTACTCATCCACTCAGATGTATGTGGTCCAATGCCTTCAACCTCTCTAAGTGGGTATGTATAATGTGTCATTTATTAATAATTATTCTCGCAAGAACCAGGTTTATTTCTTGAAATCAAAAGATGAAGTACTTGGATAGTTCAAGGAATTCAAAACCTTGGTAGAAAATTTCTTCGAAAGAAAGATCAAGATACTAAGGTCAGATAATGGAGGAGAATACACCTCAAATGAATTTGGAAGCTTTTGCAGAGATGCCGGGATTAAGAGGGAGCTCACCACTTCCTATAATCCTCAGCAAAATGGTGTAACAGAAAGAAAGAATAGAACAATAATGGAAGCAGTGAAGATCTTCCTTAGCCAAGGGAAGTATGCAGTTGAAATACTGAAGAGATTTGACATGTTGGCATGTAAATCCATGAACACACCCATGGAAACAAAGTTGAAGCTCCTGGTTGATACTTCGTCAGAATTAGTTGATGCTATTCTGTACAGATAGATTATAGGTTCGTTGATGTATCTGACGAATACCAGGCCAGATATATGCTTTGCTGTGAACACCTTGAGTCAGTATTTGGTGGAGCCCAGAAGTATTCACCTTGTAGTTGTAAAGCATGTGATGAGATACCTTAAGGGTATGTTGTATTATGGTCTCTGTTATACTGGATATCATGACTTTAGACTGTATGGTTATACTGATTCAGATTGGGCTAGAAATGTTTCTAATAGAAAGAGCACTTTAGGATGTTGTTTCAATCTGGGGTCAACCATGACTTCATGGCAGAGCAGGAAGCAATCCAATATTGCTCTCATCACGGTAGAAGCGAAATACATTGCAACATGTTCCGCCAGTTGTGAAGCCATATGGCTTCAAAAGTTGTTGAAAGGTCTATTCGATCTGGAGATGGAAGCCACCATGATTCTATGTGATAACCAGAGTTGCATAAAGATGACAGAGAACCTAGTGTTCCATGATAAGTCGAAGCACATAGAAATCCAATATCACTACATTTGTGATATGGTGCAGAGAGGAGCTGTAAAGCTCCAATATGTTGGCATAGATGAGCAGGTTGCAGATGTGTTGACCAAGCCTCTGTCTCATGTAAGGTTTGAATACTTTCGAGACAAGCTTGGTATAGTCTGTAAGGACCTCCCTCGAAAGGGGGAGTGATGTTGATGATACTATGGTATCTTGACCAACAATGGGTAGCTCAGTTAGGATTTTATATCCTAGGGGACTGATCATCCCTCGACAGATCCCGAAGGTCCGGTAAGGACAGTCTGTCAGAGTACTTGTGCATGTATATGCTAGCTGTGGTCAGTAGTGGTAGCTTTGTTAGGATTTTATATCCTAGGGAATCTTTTGATTCCTGGGAAGATCCCGAAGGTTCGGTAAGGACGGTCTGTGAGAGTACCACGTGGTAGCTCCGTTATGATTTTATATCCTAGAGAATCTTATGATTCCTGGGTAGATCCCAAAGGTCCAGTAAGGATGGTCTGTTAGAGTACCACATAATGTTGTTGTTGCACCTGCCTCATTCTGTTACCATATGATGATGATGATGTTGTTATCTCAACCTCATGCTGATGATGTTGTTGTCTCAACCGCGTGCTGATGATTTTGTTGTCCCAGCCTTGTGCAGATAATGTTGTTGTCTCAACCTCGTGTTGATGATGTTGTTGTCTCAACCTCGTGCTAATGATGTTGTTGTCTCAACCTCGTGTTGATGATGTTGTTGTCTCAGCCTCGTTCTGATGATGTTGTTGTTTCAACCTTGTGCTGATGATGCTGATTGATTCGGCCTCGTGTTGCTGATGATGTTGTACCAGCCTTGTGTTGTTGATGATGATGTACCAGCCTTGTGTTGGTGATGATGATGTACCAACCTTGTGTTGGTGAGATTGTTGCTCTAACTTTATGCTATTGATGTTGATGTTTCAGCTTCATGCTGACGACGACGACGACGACGATGATGATGCTATTCTAGCTCCATGTCGTGAATGATGATGATGATGCTATTCCAACTCCATGCTGTGAACGATGATGATGATGCTATTCCAACTCCATGCTGTGAACGATGATGATGATACTACTCCAGCTCCATGTTGTGAACGATAATGGTATTGATGATGAGAAAAACTTTCAATGATTTGTAGATATGCCAGTCAGTGTTCCAGATGATGATGATGTTGTTTCCCTCTCTTTATCCTGATGATGTTGTATTGGGTTATGTCAGTAGAATACCCTTCTTGTTAAGAGGGAGTGTTGAAATATTGTAACTGCGAAGAATATTCTAATTATAATTGAGTTATTATTATATAGATCAAATCCCCTTTTATGGATTGATCATGTCAGGTCTTGTATAAGACTAAATCCTCTCTTGTGAATTGGTCAAGCCATATTCATATGGTGGTATTTGAGAAGTCGGCCCCTAGGGTTTATTAAAGTGGTTTTAAGCACTATTGGAAGAAGTCGACCCTGCTTTGTGAAGAGACATAACCCTAATGCCCCCTTAGCTAGTATAAATAAGTGAGGGTGGCGCCTCATTCATTCACTCATTCAGTCACTCAACAAGTGCACATCTTTTGGAGGTAGCTACAGTTAGAAGAAGGAAAAGAGAGGCGCATGCTCAGTCTTGGATATTCTTTAGTGTTTTGGTCTTTAGTCTTGGCATTGTATTGGAAATCTATTATTGAGGAAGTTTTTGCTGGGTTTTCTCCCCCATGAGGGTTTCCTAGGATAAAATGTTGTGTAATTTGTGATTGTGTTTCTTTTAGTGATCCTACTTTTGCTATTATGTTCTAGTAAATTGAAAAGAACTTAATAACAACTCTAAATTTAACATGTAGGAACGAGGAAGCTCCGTTCTCCTACCATCCGAGGTTTAAGGAAAAAAACTTTGAATAGATCTTTGACTACTCTGTTGGCGTTGGGGGATGGTTCGTTGAGCGAGAGGTGCCCTGCTCTGAACTCGTCTGGAGCTGAACCCTCTGTCACCATGTGGATGCGTGGTCGGGTGTATGGTCCTACACCTCAACATCGGTCTCAAACATATCGGTTGCTCTCCCAGGGGGGGAGAATGGGCCCGAGGTCTCACCACTCTACGGTCTGAGGTACTTTGGAACTCGGACTTCGTTTGTTGCTCCGATTTGGTGGAAGGGCATGGAAGTATGAAGTGATCCACCTGGTCTGTCCCGAGTGGGGGGCGACATGCAAGAGTTGGGATCTGTGACTAAGAATATTCCTGATGAAAAGAGCTAGGCACCTATGATCCTAATATTGAAAGAAAGTAGAGTGGGAGTTCCCAGAGTTCCTCTAGAGGCAGTAGTAACATCCCCTAATTTCATAGTATACGGGGCACCGGAAAATGAGGTGCCTCTCTGCCCCTGGCTCTTGTAGGTGACACATCTGGCAGATCCGATTAGAGCGTGGGATGTGGTGATCAGTGTCCACTTGAAATCGATGAGAGCCAACCCGGAGCTGTCCCAGAGGGATCCTGAGTGAATGCAACCAATGTCTGTACATGTATGGGGGGCAGACAATGATACCATCCCGTAGCTCCACGAAGTGCTCTAAGTAGAACGACATCTTGGAGCCCAGGCTCGTCAGGGGTGAGGTCCAAGTAACCTGAATATATAATCTCTATGTTACCGGATCTGCGGGGGTCAAGTTCAGGATCTGCGGATCCCCGGTTCCGATACGGATCCGACTGACAACCGTTTCTAAAAACCTGAACCGTATCTCGTGTGGTGGAGGTGGATTTGACTACAACAAACCCAACAGGTGCGGATTTTTATGAGTCTCTCCATCGGATTTTCTAGCCCCAAGAAAGTGGAACTAGTAACTCTATTGAAAAGGAAGGTTGTGCGGGGGGGTGGTGGGGGGGAGTTAGGAGGTGGGGGTGGAGGAGGGAAAGGTGATGTAGAGAGGGAGAAAGTGAGGAGGGCGTGGTCAGCCATTGGGAGGGGGGATACAAAGAAGTGTTGGATGTGAGGGAGGAGATCTTGGTTGGATAGGACTTAGTCGATCACCTTGCCCCCCCACCGTGGGGGAAGCAAGTGAAATCCCCTGATCCTGGAAAACATGTGAGCCCATTTAGGATCAATAAATCATGGGATTCACCTAGCTGTAAAAGGTGTCTCCCATAGCCTGTGAGGGGACCAGACTCCTCTTCTGAGTTCCTATGAATGCCTACAGATCTCGACTCTATCTCTTGGAGGTAGAGTGCATCCTCAAATCTGTCATGAAGGGTTACCTGTATGTCTCTGGTACGAGCGTTCAAGTGGCCTAGAACAATTACTTCCCTAAGAGTGGAATAGTGGGAGATGTGCATGTAAAGATCGAGGAAAGGGTCTCCATCGGACTCACTTTGACATGCAAAGTGTGACGAGGTTGGGGTGAAATAGCAAACTGCAATGTACCTGTCCCGTAGTATGGTGCTATATCGATGAACCTGGACCCACAAAAACCTGGCATGGTCATGTGATGTCTCCTAAGTAACCCGGCTTTGAAGGGAGTCCTGTATGAGACAGGCAACATCCCTGGAACCTCTGACACTGTCAAACCTTGTCTCATGTCGGCAAGACCATACCTAGTGGTACTCATGAATTTGAGGTGGTGTTCACATGAGGCGTGCGAGAGTCTCTGTGAGGAAAAGAAGGTCACGAGACTCGATCGCATCATGAAGTGTGCCTGGTGAAGACCAAAATGCACCATTATAGTTCAACCAATGGAGATGGTGGGAAAGCTCCCCCGAACATGTCCCCCATTTGGGCAAGAGCATCATTTGGACTAGGGGCGGGAGTATCCTGGAGGGGATGAGTCTCGGATGATGGCTCTAAGGTCACGAATGATTGCCCACTTTCCCTCTTCCATGCTGCTGTGACCAAATCCTTAGAATGCTTGAGTTTCGTCTGCTGGGTCCTAGTGAGGTTTGCATCAAGGAAAATCTTATGCATGGTTGGGAGCAAAATCAATCGTCTTTTAGCCTTATCAACCCATGGCATCTGTCTGTCAGTCCTGGAAGATGTCTCTCTCTTCCATCTGAATCTGAAAGTCTCTGAGTCCATTCTCCCTCTGAAGCTTGACTCCCTCTGAGTCTGTATAATCTTCGGAGCCATCAACTCCCATGATATGGCTCATCAATGTTGCATCCTGCAAAGTTTCATGGTAGCACATTGGTCTTTTCTTGGTTTCTGCAACGATTCTGGGTAGGCCCTTTTGGCTCTACTAACTCTTCCTGAGCTAATGAGTGATCAACTGCACTAGAGGGATTTGTTCGGTTATCCTTGGAGCCTTCTACTCCTTGCAATCAATCTCCATATGAGATATTCAATATCCCACAAAAGTAACCTTCTTCGTCTTCTTCTTCTTTGGTACATGGATGTATACGGTCGTGTATACAAC
>ML848554.1:7327-33631 GCA_009831015.1 Picea engelmannii | reverse complement strand
AGAGATAATATATATTACATATAAATAATAATAATAAAAAAAATAACGAAAACAAAACAACATACAAAAAAAACCAAAAAAATCTCACTCACCACTACACAGGAGCACACATATTGGAGAGGAGAGGAGCACACACTGATTTGAGAGGCTAGGGCACGCGGATTGGAGAGGCAGATTGGAGAGGAGCACACATGCAGATTGGAGAGGTTAGGGCACATAGATTTTCATGCAGAGTGGAAGGGAGAGGAACACGGGAGAAAGAGGAGAAGGAGGGCACACGGGAGGGGGATAGGGAACACAGATTTGCACCAGAGGAGGGCACACAGCTGGAGGAAATGGTTTGACTTCTTTCTCCTATATCTTGAGTGTGCATGCTAATTGTTTAATGAAATGATTGATAGAAATGATTAATAGAATGCTTGATGAAATGCTTGATAGAATGCTTGATGGAATGCTAAGTCATCCTTTTAAAATGCACATAAATGGTTTAAAAAAACCAAATTATTCCCAAACCATCACACTATAATGTGATGTGGAGACAACATACATGAAGACAATATAGGAAGGTGGAAGATGATGTGTTAAATTTGTGTGAGTAGGTTTGGTGTGTGGATGTGGACAACATTTTGAGGTTTGAGACAAGCATGGGATTTTTCATGAAGAAAGTTAGACTAGTTTGAAAGACCAATGTATTCTTATATTTGAGTCTTTGGTTTCCCTGCAAATCCACATATAGAATCCAATTTAATGTGAAAAAAGGTTTTGAAAAGAGAAGTGTCCATACAAGTCGAAGAAATGAAGTATTCCTTTTGTAAAAAGCATTGTTTCAAAAGTGATTCAAGAAGGATGAGTTATTCTCCTTAGAATATCAAGCATATAGATCAGACCCAACCTTTATCATTCTACAAGTGGATGATCTACTGGAAAGACTAACTCAATTTTATGAAGACAAAGAATGGTTTAGAATGGACACCTTACCTGGAATAGGAGTATAGGCACATCCAAAGAGTGGATACCAAGGCCATCGATCATGAAACAATAATATAAGAGATGTCATGGGATGAGTTGATGCTTAGATGTATCATATGCAGACCTCGCAGGGTACATTTATTTGGAGACATAAGACAAAGGATAAGAAAGGAAAGTGCCTCAATGGGTTCTTTTGTTATAAGGACTATGAGGTCATAGAGATAGACAATATGGACCAAGAAATAGTGAGTGTTTATAATGATGTGAACCAATATATAGAAGAATACAACAAGAAAACACAGGCCAATGAAGACATGATTTCTAAATGGGAAATGGACACAGAACATGTATGGGATATATGGAAATGAAACCTTCATAGATGAGGCATGAGAAATAAGTTAGGTAAATTGAGGAGGAGATGGTGTAAAGGGACGAAAAAAGACAAGCATGAGTCATGGGTCAGAAAACAAAAGGACATGAAAGTTTGTCCAATCCTAGACAAAGTCAAGGAAATGGGAATGAGGACCCCCATAAGTGAAGTAAGATTAACATATATACCAAAGGAAAATGAGATAAAACAAAGAGAGTGGATGAAGGAGAAAAAGGACAAAACAATGAAGTCCTCTTGGAATTGTCCTCGTATAAAGAAGCAACTAATAAACAAGACAATGAATGAACAACTATGATAAACATAACATATGAGAATACCATATGGCAGAACCCCAACATTCTTATGGAGAAGAGAAAGAGAGAAGGGACTACAAGGTAGCATGAATCAAAGAAATGAGGGAAAATCAAAGATAGAAGAAGGTAGGAGAGAAAATGAAAGAATAGAAAGGTAGGAACCAATGAAAGGAAGAAATATTTGAGAAAAAAATAAATTTAGTAGAAGAGTAGATAAAAAAGTGGGACAATATGAGAGGGGATGAAAAGCAATCACATGAGAATACTATAGAAGCAAAGAGGCAAATAATGGAAATAAGGCAAAGAAAGAGATCAAGGCAAAGGTGGATCTAAGAGGAGAAGACAAAAAAAAGAGTAGGGGGATAAAAACAAATTTGTAGATGAATATGTTCCTAGTGAATATGATAAGGAAAAATGTGCATAGGTAATCATTAGATTCAAACATAATAGAGGACATGAAATTAGAGATACTAAGGACATAGAAGAGACCTTGTTGCAACTAGGAATTGTACAACAAGTGGTAGATCGAACTAGTAAATGTTGTAAATTTATAAGTAAAAGAGCTCGAAAACCAGTGATTGCAATACAACAAGAAAAAGCATGGAACATGAATGTAGAGGATGTTTTACAAACAAAGTTTAAATCACAAAAGTTCCAAGATAAACCACAAACACTATTGGAATTTTATTAAAGAAATGGCATAGGCTATGTTATCCCCGACTTCTAGGGATAACTAGGAGATCATGTCTCGAGGCCCACAAGTCCTGGACATGGAGTACCGAGAGAAGGATTGACCTGAGCATGGCCCTGGAGGGCCCATCCTTTTCTTCTTTCATCAGATTCATCTTGTCAGTAGCAACAACATCCATCACCATCGGCTTGGTCTTGTATCGGAGAAGGCTCTTGCTCCATGAGGCAATTGGTCCAGGTATCATGGTATGTGTCACTTTTGATCATTATAACCTTTGGATATATGCATTTGACTCCTTTTATCTCTGATGACTGCTTGGATCTTACATTAACCCACTTGACCATGATTGGGGAGATTGACAAGGTGTCCTAGCGAGCCTATACCCATGGGTTTTGGTTTGCCACCGGGGGGATTTTTGAAGAGCCATCATCCGCTCCCATCATACCACCACTTTTTCATCTTATCTCCCGCTCATTTATCCCATTCCCCTTGTTTGGGTATTTGATTGACCTGTTTGTAGGGTTGCACCTTATCTTGTGGGAAGAAGGAGCTAAAGGCCCAGAAGGTAAAAGCAGCTGGTAAAAGATAAAAGCCTAGAAATAAAACCTCGAGATGCCTCGCCCAGGGATCCCCGAGAAGGCAATAAAAATCCTCTCAGCAAGAAACAAGAGGGACCTGGAAAATAATAAAAAATACCTAGCCAAGAGGATAGGGGGTCTCATCACGAGCCACCCTATTAAGTTCATGGGTATCTAACAGTATGACATTGCCACTATCTGGTTACCACGCCAAGGCAGTGACCTTTGGTTGCATGGCCAAGGGAAAGGGGGTCTCATCACGAGCCAACCTTCTCATCTCTGTGAATGTACTTGTGGGTAACATTGTTAGTTCTGGTCACCATGCCAAGGCAGTGTCCTCTGGTTAGACCTTGAATAAAAATAAAAAGAAGAAGAAAAAGCAAAATAAAAAAAGAATAAAGGCAAGAATGGGCTTGGAAAAAATTGCATCCATGACGAGTACAGCTCACCTTCTACAAAGGCACCCACAGATAACATTATGCATCCCTGTCTCTCACTATACCCACTTGTCTGGACATCCCCTAGCCACATCACCTCGTTTACATGGCTTGGATGAAACCTTCTTAGGAACTTCCCATCTCTTGTGGATACTAGCCCAATAGGATGTCTTATCCTTTTCTTCGATCTTGTATTGTAGGATTTTGTAATATCTTTGAGCTGTTGAACAATATATCAGGGTTTTTATGCATATGTTTGATAATATTAATGATGAAATGTGATTGACATTGCTATGATCCCTATGACTAATTATCCCATGGAGGGCGTAGTTTTTGATGTGCAAGACCATGTTCGATGGACAGGTACCACTTGGACCGGTACACATGGGGAGATGATTAGTTCAGACCTCCATGGGGCTGAAGAGCCCATCAAATGGTTGTTGAGACCCCATCAGAGGGGCAGAGACATGACAATGTCTGACCGAGGTTTTGAACCTGAGAAGAAGAGGACGTTTCACCAGAGGCACTTTGGCAGAGTTTGGCCTAGGGGGAATGACCCCTTTTAAGTGGAACGTTGGCCTTGGAAGGCTCAGAACATCACTATCCTTACCATGACGTCATCCAGCTTCATGGTCATTCTTGGAGGCAGACTGGGCAGCAATGGCACGTGTGGCATGTTGGAGAAGCCCCTGGGGGGCTAACATTTTTCTCCTAGATGTCTCATCTGCCCTAAAAGGGGCTAGTACCTCCCTTGAAGGGGATTTTACCTTTATTACAACTCAGCTAGGGTTTTAGTTTGACAATTTAATGTAAAAATAGTATTCTGGTCTTGTCGACCATTTTTATGACCTAAAATTAATTAAGGCCATTGATACACTATATATTGAGGGTTTTTACTCTCATTTTGACAGAACTCGTCACTCACTCTCCTAGTGAAGTCTGATTTTTGTGTCGTATTAGGGTTATTAGCTATTTTGAGGAAGGTGCACTTGTTTGGAGAGAAGATTTTTGGCAATTTATGGTGTTTTTCTTGAAGGAAGGTTTACAACTAGGGTTTGCATGTTATTTTCTTGATGATTTGTAAGTAGTTTTCTGCAAAACTTCTTGATTGAATGGTTGTAGTTTAATTTCTTGCATTTATTTATAAATATTGTTGAATCAAAACCCTAGGGGACAAACACACAAGTAGGTCATTGTCTCATGTCCCCTGATAGAAAACCTTTTAGCCATTGAAGAAGAAGAAGAGAGCCAAGTCGTTGCTACACTCTTTCTTTCTTCTTCCCTTAAAAGCTAGCTGTACCTTTAAACTTCGAGAGGAAGAGGATGTCCCAGGCCTAGGTTATCTACACCTAGGGTCGTTTTTCTTTTAGGGTTTGATGAAAGAGCCTTGCCTTTGCAACACTCTCCCTCTTTAAACTCTCTTGTCTTGATTTTATTTGTCTTTGAGCTAGTTGTTTGTCGGGAAGGAGGAGAGAGAACGAGGCCTTGCTTAAGAAACACCGGAGTGAGCCTCTCTCCCCTAGGGTTTTTTCTTTAAGGCCCTGTTGTTGCAACACCTTGAAACCTTTCCCTCTTGTCCTTTGAATCTCATCCCCTTCAACTTATGCGTCCTTCACCTTTTGACTCCATAACCCTTAGGCATTGATCTTTAGCCTCCAACGTTGAAGTGAAAGTGATTGAAACAACTCTCAAACTCTTATAAATTAAAACCCTAACTAACTACTAACCCTGAAAAAGCTGACGTCATACTTGGTTATTTCATCTTGACGCAACAATTTTTATATATTAATCAATTGGATGGTGTTTTAAGCATTTATTGAATGAGGGATTGATTGGATATATTGATTGCTATAACATCTTGATATCTATTGGTGAAGTAACATTATTTCATTGCTATATTAACAAACATTGACTTCGTCAATATTTATTGTTGCAATTGCTTATACATTGATATCAGATAGTCTATTGAAGTACTAGCCCATTGAATCATAGCTCCCATATATATATTGGTTTGCTTTGTTCCGAGCAGGTGTTCTTCTTTGGGCCTACACTTCATTATTGTTTGTTTATCCAGACTATATATTTTGGTGGTAACCTGTGAAGGGGAAACTTTACTTTGACTTTTAAACCTTTGCCTCTTCAAAACTCTAGGTTACCAGGGACGTCTCCCCTGGGCCTAACCTCCCTAAAGAGAAAGAACCTCCCCATCATGGTGACATTGGGTGGGATAGGTTCCTGTTACGCTAGTTTGGCCTTCTACTTTATAGCCACTTGACCTAGCTACAGACTGTGCGATAACAGGCTACACACATGACAGATGATGAATCGGTTGCGTAGAGGATTATGGGCTTGCAAGAGCTTGAGGAAGCGAGATTTTTAACAGATTTTCATGAGACAGTTGAGAAATCTAGACAAAAATCTTGGCATGATAAGCATATTAAGTCCAAAATATTTTTTCAAGGGGATAAGGTACTACTCTACGAAATTCGATATCAGAAGCATCCAGGAAAATTGTGCATGCATTGGTTGGGCCCATTCATAGTTGCAGAAATTCGACACTCTGGTGCAGTCAAGCTAGTGCAATTGGATGATATCCTTCAACCAGGATGGGTGAATGGCACCCACCTGAAACCATATATTTCTCATGATTGAGACAAAGCACTGTTGCTCCAATCCAAGGGAGCATGTATAGTAGTTAGATTTTAATTTCCTGTAATTTCTTTAATACAATTAATAATGTCGGAGTGTACATTATTGTGCCACGACATATACTTATTTTTCATTCTAAGCGATGCTTTTCTGTAGAACTGCTTACTCAGTTGCACAGGATCGGAAGAGCCACCATTAAATTAAATGAAGTCATTAAATATGACGGGGAACCCCATTTTGGTCAGAGGAGGGGTCAATCTGAACTATATCACAGCCCACGTGCCACATGCATCCTGTCCAGTCATACCCTTTATGGTAGCTACACTAACCCATAAAAAATTTTCGTTAAGCCATAAAGGTGTGATACGCATAGATGTCATCGGTATCCCCATCGATATTCTCAATCATTAAAACAATAAGCCCTCAGGTTGACCACGTCCCTGTCAGCTCGTTCATTAAAGACAGGATCACCCTATAGATTTTACCCTGTTATCAGTCTCGTCGAACACCTCAGCCTAAGATTTCATTTATGGTTTAATAATGAGTGTCCTTAGGAGTAATAATAGATCTCTGCAGCTATCCCACCTATAAGATCTTGCAAACTCACGAGCGATACTTATTGTTTACCTCAGTTATCTTTTGTCTTGTGCTATCTGCACCCTCATCTCCGTTGTGAAATCGTCTACTCCCCAGTCATGACCCCAAGCCCCAACCCATCCCATCCAGTTTTTTATCACTCCAGAGCCAAAATGCCAAGAGAAATAGGAGGTTGGAGTTCAAATCCAAAAGAGACAATTCCATATGATTTGTGTGATCCCCAGGTTGATATCATGGGTGATGTCAAGGGAAAGGCCGAGTAAGTAAAACTCCTCGACCTCGACTTGACAGACCAAGTATTGTTTCTGTAAATGAATATTAGTGTATTATGGGACTTGTATCTAGATGCAATGGGAGGCATGAAGTTTGTTTCAAGGCAAGAGTTCATCAATATATTCAATTCCACCATCATGAACCTCAGGGATATACCGATTTTTGGAACTACTGGTGAGGTTGCATGGTGCACCAAGTTTTTTATCAGTCGAGTGCATGACATGAGCTTATGGTTCGATAGAAGATATTTGATTCATGCCGAGGACATCCACCAGCTCACCAGATTATCAAGCATGGGAAGATTAAGGGATAAGTCATCATGTACGAGAAATTCCATACACAGAGAGGTGGACATACAACTAAAATTGACCCAATCCTCCCAGACACGGTTTAGACAGCATACTACATGATCACTAGTAAGGTTATGTGCTTGTACTACAAGGGTGAATGCACCTTATATGCTCTTTCAGTAGTAGACTTATGCATAAATGGAGATGTGTTCAACTGGTGCTATAGCGGGAAAACCCCCCTATGGACTACACTAGGGTTCAACATGTAGGCATATATGACCATCTAAAAGTCTCCAACTTTTTAATAACTACCCCGACTATACCCCACATTCATGCAAGAAACACAAGATGAAAATATCTGGCAACTCTACCTTAAGATCAACGTCCAGTGTCGATCCTTTTGCGTTCGATTGCTCTTCGACTACAAGTCTCCTCCCAAGGCTGACCTGCATTCACAAACAGACAAACAAAGAACTATGAACATGCATCTCATATATGAATTAGTGGGTTAGATGTCATAATAAAACATGAATCGAACATAAATATTGAACACATCATATGGCGGGACAGAAAAAGTACTTCTTTTATTAGAATCACAAAGTTTACTTACAATGAGATCGACGACTGCTGCTCGAACCTGGTTCAGGCTCCTCTTCACTAAGCTCCAACTGCGCTTCCACATATCTTTCTCCACTCAACCTCTCTTTAGGGAATGGAATAGGCTTATGAGTGAGGAAAAAGGCAAGGATAGGAAATTCTGGCTCAAAACTCACAAGGTGGCTGCAAATTCTTGGGGCAAGGAGGGGATGTGCAACAGACAGAGTTTCACTGTTCTTATGCTTGGCTTCGGAATGAGAACCCAAAAACTCCTTTTATATGACAAAAGGATGGTTATTTTGTTGGCTGACGGGCTATAGGCGGTGGAACAGTTGGGAAACTTCCCAATAGCCCGTAATCTCAATGAATTCCTTGCAACTTTTTAATTTTTGCAACATTTGTGGGTATATGCAGGCTATAATGGTGCAGCTAGCGTACGTACATGATTGTTAGTGGTGCAATAAGTGTGTGTACATGGGTAGTAGTGGTGCAGGGTACGTACATCTTCAAAAATAGTTTTTTTAAGAAGAGTTGCTCAGTGATGGCTTGGCAAAAATAGCAAGTAAGATGGCTTGATTCCAGGTATGCATTTATAGTGAAAATTAGGGTTATAACACCTACTAGAGGAACTCCTAGTTGTGTGCGAGGAAGCTCAGAATAAGGGAGGAACTTTTACATATGGCTACCTATTAGTATCATTCGCAATGTGGAAATGGACATCACTCCCAGGAAGACAATTTTCACTTGCAGATAAGGGTCATCTATCCAAGATGTTTGAACACTGACACTCAAGGTCAGGCTCAAAGAATATGGAGTTCAATAATGCAGCATTCCTAAAATGGTACAACCAACTCATCGACACAACTCAGCGGTTGCATGTACCACAAGAATTGTTGAATCCCAACACCTGGAACATCTTATTTGGGCTAAATAGCCACTACACTTTTTTTGGCTGAGGCATGCGAAGCCTAAGGGATTCCACACAAGGATGTTACCCTTCTATCTGGATCAGGAAGCCTTCAACAAGGAATTCATGCCATGGTCCGGTGTTAAGCGTAACCTGTGCAAGTCTAGTATGCATTACCTCTTGCCACCAGAGCTTCTAAAGAAAAGGGGGCAGGAAGAAGGAGTGGGGCCAAGTTTCGGCCCAACAAGAAAGAAGTAGAAGGTCCAAATGTCGATGGATTAGAAGAAGAAAAGGACGAGGAACCCCTGGAGTGGAAGAAGAGGAAATTGCCATTATTTTTGCAGCTCCCAGAACATGTCGTTTTATCAGTTAAGGATTTGAATGAAATCCTTATCGTTGCATTTATCGGAGATGTCTTGATAAAGAAACCTTGAACAAGGGTTTCCCCGACCAAAGTGATAAATCCATAGTTGATATCCTCGACTCCACCTCATACCAGGGCCACCACTCATGTTGCCCAGACTATAATTAACATCACATATGATCTTGAGCCAGATGCCACTTCCTACATGACCATTATCACTGAACAAGCCCCATCACCATGACATGAGACCAGTATTCCCTCCTGACCCACATCCCCCGAGCCAATGCAAGTGGATAACCCCGACCCTTTTGAGAATTTAAAAGAACCCATTACCCTAACCACCGAAGCCTTGATCCAGTCAGTCGCTCTGTTGGTACCCATTTCGGTCACTCTGCCTTCAACGAAGAATCAACAACAATAAATACCACCACTTGATCCAATACCACAAGTTCCAAGAACCCAGAGTCCTCTCTCAATAGTCAATGTTGATATTCCCATCATCATAGGTGAGACTACAAAATTTTTGTCACAAACAGGGGCATGAGCACAACCGGTTCAGAAAGAACCCCAAACAACATCAGGGTAGAGTGCAACATCCCTAAAAAAAAAATGGAGCCAATACTCCAGAATCCACAACAATGCGCATAACTGTTGCATATTTTTTTGGCAAAGACAGAGGTTCTCCCTCTACTTCCAATAGCTCTGAAGAATAGTCTTACACATCAATTGTAAGTTCCATCCATAGGGGAAGAAGAGGTGGAGATGCCCTTTGAACATTTGATGGCTAGTGGACTGCCACTACAAGCCCGATTACCCATGGATGTCACTACTTCATCTGGATATCTTACTTAGTTACCGATGGCGCAACTGGTGGGAATAATTAGAGCCTTGATTGAGAAATTGGAGCATAGGATCCAGTAGGCTGAACGAGAAGCCAACTTATAGAAGCAAGAAGGACTCTTGGAATAAACATGAAGAACGCAGGAGGAATACTTAAAGATTCAGGCCGAGCATAAAGTCGAGAAGGTGAAGGAAAAGTTAATAAAGGCTTGGACAATGATCAGAAAGACAACACCTCAACTACTAGAATCCAGTGCAACAAGTGAGCTTTCCAAGTAGATCGAATTAATTAAGGTAGCCTGGTCTGAGCTTTTAGAATGAGCGGAAGATATCAAAGTACAGTTGCGGGACAGTAAGCGAGAAGATGAACTATAACCCAGGAAGCTACAAGAGCAACTGGAAAAGTGGTCTTGGAAGGAAACAATGCACGAGTAACCTTGCATAAAAGGACTGTAGAGTGCACAACCATTTTCAAAGAGGTTAGTGATTGGATGGGAATCATTTCAAGGCACAAACAAACATTGGAAGACATGCGCTTGCAGATCCAATCTCTCAATGAAGAAGCATCCAACACCATGGATCCACTGAAACAATAAGAAAATTTTGACAATATCCAACAAGCAGACAATGATTTGAATGCATTATTTGAAGCTCAAATTGTGGCTAGGGAAGAAATAAGAGAGTTTTGAACTGTAGTCCAAACAACCTACCTAAAAATGCATCAAGTGAATGCCATAGATGATTCATAATGGATCTCTCTAGTTGTGTCCAATCCAAAAGAATTCATTACAGATGCCACCCAACAGTTTGTTGTTGAAGCTTCACTACTTGCCAGAAAGTGGAAGGACAAAGTGGAAAACTTCCAAGATATCATGAAAAGATCCCTAGAACTAGTACATGAGTTGGTCCCTTCGTTTGAAGAAGAAAATACAGAAACAATCCAAGCTAGAAATGGAATCAACCTGGAACTAGAAGGAAAGGAAGAACAACAAGCCAACCCAGAGTCCATGGAAAAGATAAATACTTGACTCAGGGTGAGTCAAGGATGGTGGTTGGAGCCTATTGGGCCCTTCATTTTGATAAATAGGAGTTGTGTAAGTTATATTGCAGCTTTATGTTGGTGAACAGAAGTTGCGCAAGCTGTTGAGGAGTTGGACAATAGAGGAAAGGAAGAAATAGAAAGCGGTTGGAAGGAAAATGCAACATCGGTTTTGAAAAAAGAAGTTTCAACAAGATCAAGAAGAAGAGAGAAATCTTGGGCTCCCAACTAGAAAACCTAGATTAGATTATATATATAGGGGATCAATATGATTTTAAAGGGGTTGGGTTGGGATTGTTGTTGTTGCTAGAGTCACTGTTGTTATTGTCCATATTGTTAGTTTAGCTAAATTTCTAGATTTTGAGTTCAGATCCAAACAGAGAATGTAATGGAGTTATGTCGTGTTGTAGTGTTGAAAGAGAAAGGGGTTGAGATAACCTTTTCTTTTAGTAGTACAAAGCATTTTATATTAGCTTTGGCATGACCAATTTGTATCCATAACTCAATCAGATCTTGTATTTTGAGAAGAAACATGTTATATGATAATATAATGGGAGACCTAAATTTTCTTGAAGATAACTTGTTTATTAAGTCTTCTGGACATATTGAATGGTCTGTTATATTTATGTCTGATATGCTTAATTGGTTATAGCTTTCTTATGAATATCCTCGCATATTTACTTCATTCTCGGTTAGGAAACGTTCATATCTGCCACATGTTTAAACTAGCTTGTGCAAGATCGATATGACTCCTGATACTTCAGATTTGTCTAAGTATTCTCCTTAGCCTTCCCTCTATTTCTTTTCTCGGTTGCGCTTTGGGTGAGACTTCTTCCCTCTTGGGAGGATGAAAATGCTAGCGCTCTAGACTAATTTTCTACCTCTTGTTGGAAACTGTAAGAGGACCCCAGTTTGATCACTTCTATGCCAAGGTATACCATGGTGCCTAGGGCAGACGTTAGATCACACTTTTCAGAGTATACATGGAGGGTGCTTCCATGTTCGAGTTGCACTTGCACTGGTAAGCATATCTAGTGTCGATTGGCGTAGCTGTCATTCCCACTAGTTAGTTGTCTGCTTGATTTTCCTTTAGGAAATTTTAGTGTGTGCTCTATGATTCACGCTGGCTAAACCTTACAGTGTCAGTTGATCATTTCACAAAGTGGAAGATCAACAAATCTGTTGGTCATGTAAGCTTTAGGGTCTATCGTCAGTTACTTTGGAGACACCTTCGCCACCATTGAGGTACATTCTATATCAAGAAGAATCGTTCAAAGCTACTGGGCCATAAAAAATATCTGGTCTAGTACATACCATTGCATACATAAAACTACCAACTGCACTTGCATATGGAACACAAGACATGTCCTCCTCCTCTTGATCCATATATATTGTTACACCAACAGGAATAGGAACCTTGAACAATTTACATTCCTACATATTAAACCTCTGCAATATTGTCTCGACATATTTTCTCTGATTTAACCAGAGTTTCCTCCTTTTTCGATCTCTTCTAATTTCCATGCCCAAAATGGTTTAATGTGGACCTGTGACCAGGGGATAACAATGCACATGAAAGAATGTACTTTGTGATGAAAGAAAATGATGTATTAGGTTGGGGAGTCTTGTTTCCGAATTCATTGAGATAAGATGATGGAGAAAATTTCTGATCAATCGGCATAGATAGAAGAATATCATTGAATCTAGTGCCTGATTGGTAAGAGCACCATGTCAATAATTGAAGTAAGATTGTGCTCTATTGTGGAGATACCAATGTCTTTGTTGTGCTATATTTATGATCTGTAAACTATCGTGGATATTCCACTGGAATAGTTCATCACAATAGATCTTACAAGTTTTCTGAAATCTTTTGTTATGCAATGTTTTACTTAAGATTCAAATTTGATGTTCCTAGTTTAATGCATGAAAATATTAAATTAACTGAAACTAAAATGAAAGGAGCTAAACAAATAACACACCATCCATATGATGAACACAAGATATACCCTAGGAAAACCCAATACAGGAAAAATCTAGCTAGAAGGTGAGGCCTATGCTCTGCATTTTTTCTTCTCGGTTATGAAATGGAAATACAAGAAAAAGGGTTGCTCACTATGGAGTTTCCATGAACATTGTGGCTAGTATGGTTGCTAAAGGATCGTATACTTAATTTTGCTTCAATATTCCACTCCTAGATGCTCTGTTCATAATGTATTCCATGTATCATTGCTAAGGAACCAAGTCCTCGTGTTCCTTATCTTTCCTCATCGGATTTTCCTCTTCGCGAAGAAAACAAAGAGTCCGTTTTAATTTTCCAAAACCCCCTTTACAAATTTCCACAAACAACGATGGCAGACGCCGGAGGAGGAGGTGGAGGGTTTATAGGAGGAGGCGAAGGGTTTATCGAAGGAGGAGGGGGAGGAGCCCCTCTAGGAGGAGTTGGAGGCCAAGGGTTGTTCCCCCTCCCATAGTGTTTGCAAAAGTTGTAGCCAGATATGCTCCATTAGTATTTCCCATCCCTCTACATGATCTTCCAGAAAATTACATAAAAAAATTACCGAAATTCACCGGGGAAGGGGATCTGACCGCGACCGAACATATTAATTTTTTCGACCAATTCGCAGATGTCTTTGGTATTGAGCATGAGGACGTATATTTGAGACTCCTAGTCCAAAACTTTGAAGGTCAGGTCCGAACTTGGTTTCGAAGCCTACCCGCAGCTTCTATCTTGTCTTATGACGCTTTGTAAGATGCTTTCCTCAGACAATGGGGCGAGAGAAAATACCATCTATATTATTTAACCGAATTTGGGTCTTTGAGGAAAAAGAACTCAGAAACAGTCATGGAATTCATTCAGAGATTTAACAAACTGTACAATAAAATCCCAACTGAGGTTAAACCATCCCAAACCGCGGCCAAAGTGACTTTCGTCGGAGCTTTCGAGCTGGATTTTGCACTCCTTTTGCGAGAGAGAAGGGGAGCCACCTTAAACCGAATGCAGGACGATGCGGTAGAAATATAGTCTAATATGATGGCTTCGGGTAAGCTTAAAGCTAGATTAGAGACTGGAAACCGAGAGACCAAACGCTTTAGAGAACAAGCAGGTCCTTCAGGGTCCAATAGATCCTCAGACGATAGGGTGGACGATATGGCTAGAGTGATTAAAGAATTGTCAAATAAAATATCTAGAATGGAACTCGAACAGGCCAAAGATGACTCTTACCCCAAAAAGGATTTCAAGAGGAACCCAAACCCCCCTAATCAACAAAGACGAATAAAAAATGAAGATCAAAAAATACAAGCTCCCTTAAAGAATGAAAAGTTTATAGGAGCGAACGATTTTCAAGACTTCGGAGATTCGGATAATGATGTCACGAACTTCGGTGATGACTGTACTCAACCATATCTGACTCAAGAAGACTATGAAAAATCTCTAAACACGCAACAACCATTGAATAAGGGTGAAGAAGGTGATCACACTGATCTCTGTGAATCTCAACTAGAAACTGAGATGATAATGGCGGAGTTTCAACCAAAGTACAATCTAAGATCTAAGAGTAAGCCCACCTCAACTACTCAACCCAAGAAAATCCTTCAAAGAGGTCAAGCTTATGAACCTCCTTTGGAAGAGACCTTATTACCCAACAACAAAACTAAAGTAGTAAGCACTCAAGAGTCCGAAGTGAAAAAAGTTGAAACCCAAACACAAGAAACCGAACCAGTAAATAAAGTTACATCTTCAACCAGGATCACGAGTGATAAAGCGGTCCAGACAAATAAGTCGGAAAGGAAGGATGTGGAAGTCTCAACCAAAGAACCAAACAAGGTGAGCAGAGCTTTCAATTTTGAAAATGAGTTAAACAAAATTAAGATACCAATCCCTTTGGTAGAATTAGCGAAAAACCCCGTTTATCGGAAGCAAATTACCAAAGCGATGGGTGTCTCTGAGCTAGAAAGACAGTCTGATGTTTTAAACTTGGAAGATGACAAACCTAACATCACCTTTAGTCCCCATTTTGAAGGGGCCAAAGACACCATTACTCCCTTTTACATCACTCTGAATGTGTATGATCAGTTGCTGCATAATTGCATGTTAGACTCCAGAGCTTCCCATAACGTTATGCCTAAGATTATAATGGACAATTTGGGTCTCCAGATCACAAGACCTTATGGAAATCTGTACTCTTTTGACTCAAGAAGGGTTAAGTGTATGGGAATGATAAAATATCTGGTAGTTACCCTAGCGCAGGTCCTGGTTAAGAGTATCCCGATGGATGTGGTTATCGCAAATATTCCCCCTAAGTATGACATGTTGTTATCTAGGTCATGGGGAGCCAAGTTGGGGGGTTCTCTACAGTTGGACATGAAGTATGCCACAATCCCTGTGTTCGGTGGTCAATTCACTCGGTTGTATAGAGAAACAAGATTAGCATATACAATCAGTGACCCTCAAAACCCAAACAACTTCCCTATTTACATTGCAGACCAAGATCTAGAAAATTGCATCTTGTCTTTTGATGATGGTTTGGATGGTTGTCCGGAGGAAATTGATATAAAGAAAGAAGAGTCAAGTCACATGACAGAGGATCTATGTAACACCGGAGTCTGGAAAATGTATTTTGATGGTGCTTTATCTTCTGAGGGGGCAGGTGCAAGAGTGCTTTCAGTAGCTCCCAAAGGTAAATTCATTGTTCCTTTCTCCTATCGACTTGGAGAAACAAGTTGGGGGGTTCTCTACAGTTGGACATGAAGTATGCCACAATCCCTGTGTTCGGTGGTCAATTCACTCGGTTGTACAGAGAAACAAGATTAGCATATACAATCAGTGACCCTCAAAACCCAAACAACTTCCCTATTTACATTGCAGACCAAGATCTAGAAAATTGCATCTTGTCTTTTGATGATGGTTTGGATGGTTGTCCGGAGGAAATTGATATAAAGAAAGAAGAGTCAAGTCACATGACAGAGGATCTATGTAACACCGGAGTCTGGAAAATGTATTTTGATGGTGCTTTATCTTCTGAGGGGGCAGGTGTAAGAGTGCTTTCAGTAGCTCCCAAAGGTAAATTCATTGTTCCTTTCTCCTATCGACTTCAGTGGGACATAGATTACACTAACAAGGTATGCAAATATGAAGCATTGATCTTAGGATTAGAGGCTGCCAAAAAGATAAATATAAGTAACTTGGAGGTATATGGTGATGCAGAGTTAATAGTCAAACAAATAAACCGACAGTACCTAGCCAAGCATCCCAGACTAAGAACATACAAAAATTGTGCTTGGGATCTCATGGAAAACTTTTTCTCATCCGTAAAGGTCTAGTTTATCCCTCGCGCAGAGAACCTACATGATGATGCATTGGCAAAGGCAGCTTCAACCTTCTCTCCTCCCACAACTTTCAAACTGAAGTATCACATTGAAATCAGATACAAACCCTCTATACCAGACAATCTCCGACACTGGCAGGTATTTGAAGATGACGAACAAATTAAGAAGTTTCTTACAGCAGTGGGTGAGTTCTCTGAAACTCATGTAGACCAAGAGAATCAAAATGACCCGATGTGGATCATGCAAGAGGGGGAAGACCATGAAACCTTTCGAGAAAAAAATGTGGATCATCATATGCTGGTCCTTAAAAACAACCAAATTCCAAAAGGATTAATTCCTTTAGAGAGACTTTTTGATCAGAACGACGTACCTATAAAATCCACTTTGCAGCCCCAACCAAAAGAAGTGGAGGACTGTGATATAGGAACTGAAAAAGAATCCAGAGTGGTAAAAATATCCAAGTTCCTCCCTCCCAAAATGAAAGTTAAGTATAAAGACCTACTTAGACAGTATAAAGACGTTTTCACCTAGTCTTACGATGAGCTAAGAACGTATGATACTTCCATAATTGATCACAAGATACCTTTGAAACCTGGGGTCAAACCGTTCAGGCAAAAGCTTAGACAAATTAACCCCATTTTGTTACCTGTGATCGAAAAAGAAGTTAATAAACTGTTAGACACAAAAATAATTGTACCTATGAGATACTCGGACTGGGTAGAAAACCTGGTCCCGGTCAGGAAAAAGAGCGGGGAAATCAGACTGTGTGTGGATTTCCGAAACTTAAATAAGTCATCTCTCAAGGATAATTATCCACTGCCTAAAATGGACCATGTGTTAGAAAAAGTTGTTGGAGCAAACCGAATGTCCGTGATAGATGGGTTCTCTGGTTATAACCAAATCGCCATGAATGAACAAGACAGGGAAAAAATGGCTTTCACCACACCATGGGGTACGTTCATGTATGAAAAAATGCCTTTTGGTTTGATGAATGCAGGGGCCACTTTCCAGCGAGCTATGGACATCGCTTTTGTAGGAGAAAGGGACAAGTTCGTAGTCATTTACCTCGATGATTTGAAGGTTTTCTCTAAAACTAATGAAGAACACTCGATGCATCTCAAACAGACCTTCGAAAAATGTCATAGGTTTGGTCTATCTTTGAACCCCAAGAAATCACATTTCGCTATGCGGGAAGGTAAGCTTTTGGGCCACATCGTATCTAGGGATAGAATCAGGATTGATCCTAAGAGGATTGAAGCAATAGATACTATAAATATTCCCAGAAATGTAAAAGAGATTCAATCTTTCTTAGGAATAATAAAATTTTTATGAAGGTTTATCCCCAATTTCACTCAGATTGTCAAATTGATCACAGGAATGTTGAAGAAGGACAGTGGAGTAAATTGGACAACCGAGGCCAGAGCATCGTTTGCGCATATTAAAAAAGTCATAAGCGAGGCACTTGTGTTAGGTAGCCCAGACCATCTGAAAGATATTCTTATCTTCTCGTTTTCCTCTGAACATACTATCGTCGTAGTGCTTCTACAAAAGGATGAAGAAGGATTCGAACAGTCGATCACGTTTTTTAGCAAGAGACTTAGAGACGCAGAACTGAAGTATAACATAATAGAAAAACAAGCGTACGCAATGGTAAAAGTGCTAAAGGCATTCAGAACTTATGTACTACATTCAAATATTATTGCGTACGTGCCTACCAGTTCTGTAAAAGATATATTGGTACAGCCAGACAGTGACGGAAAAAGAGGGCGATGGCTCGCTAAAATCCAAGAATTCGATTTGGAAGTTAAACTGACCAAATTGATAAAAGGGCAAGGCCTGGCCAAACTCTTAGCGGAGTCAAATTTCAGAGCCCTTGATATAAATTTCCTGCAAGAAAGCGACAAAGACATAGGCCTAAACGAGCTGAATGAAGAAACAAGTACAAACAAGATTGAAGAGAAGTTCATATCGTCAGGCTGGTATGGAGACATAGTCTCTTACTTGTTGAGCCTAAAATTCCCAAATGAACTATCACCATATAAATGCATAACTTTAAAACTCCATGCAATTAAATATTGTATCGTCGAAAGTCAGTTATATTAGAAGGACCCACTCGGTTTCCTGTTAGTCTGTTTAGTCGAATCGGAAACCCAACGGGTTATAGATGAATTTCATGAGGGAGTCTGTGGGGGGCATCACGCATGGAGAGCTACAACTTACAAGATCTTGAGGGTTGGATACTACTGGCCGAAACTCTTTTCGGACGTCAATGCCAAAGTGTGTGCCTGCAACCCTTGTCAACTATTCGCAGGTAAGCAGAAGCTCCATGCACTGCCTCTAGTTCTAGTTAAAGCTGAAGCCCCATTTCAGTAATGGGGTCTAGACTTCATAGGCGAGATCAATCCCCATTCCAGTGCTCAACATTAGTGGATCTTAACAATCACAGATTATTTTACTAAGTGGGTGGAAGCCATTCCAACCAAAAGGGCAACAGACTCGGTGGTAATCGATTTCTTGGAAGACAATATTTTGTCAAGATTCGGTTGTCCCCGAAAGATAGTTACCGACAATGCCCAGGCCTTTAAATATATGGCTATGATCAGTTTCTGTCAGAGGTATAACATCGTTCTCGGCCATTCCACAGCATATTACCCCCAGGGGAATGGATTGACCGAGTCATCTAACAAGAGCCTGGTAAATATAATCAAGAAAGTATTGGATGAAAATAAAAGGTCTTGGCATGTGCACTTTAAATACGCATTATGGGAAAACCGCATCTGCACTAAAAGGTCTATCGACATTTCACCGTTTCAAATGGTCTATGGGACAGATGTTGTTTTACCTATAAACCTAGCGCTACCAGTGATGAAGTTATGGCAAGATCAAAATGAAGAACCCAATCATGTAACCAAGAGAATTAATCAACTGATTGAGGTTCAAAAACATAGAGTTGAAGTTGATGAAAAGATGCAGAAGTACCAAGATGATATGAAAGCATTGTTCGACCGCAAGGCAAAGAACAGGGAATTCCATCCAGGTGATTTAGTGCTAAGATGGGATGCAAGAAAGGAGGAAGTAGCGAAGCATGGTAAATTTGACCACCTCTGGTATGGACCATTCATGGTCTCGGCTCCAGAAGGAAAAAATTCTGTCCTACTGGAAAATATAGACGGAGAAGTCATCCACGCCCCTGTCAATGGGCGGTATCTAAAGCATTACATGACGTAACAGTCGCCAATTCCAAAAAAATAAAAAATAAAAAAAAATAAATTTTTGATATGTATATTTTGTGTACATATATACATTTCTTTTGATTTTCTTTTTTCGTTCATGAACTTTTGACACATTTCGAATAAGATTCGTATTTTCTTTTTACAGGATTCCAGCTGCATACGAAACAAGCAGGAAAAATAATCTGAAAGTCGGTGTCAGAAATAAAATCGGCATAAACAGGTGATACCTAAAGTAGTTTCATATTGCGCAAAGAAAGTGAAAGGAAAAGGTAAAAATCAGCTTTCTCAAAAAGATATGTTATAAAAGACTGAGGTAACGCCATTCAAACTGCAATATCAACGGAACTGACAGATAACAGAGTTGTTTTTTGGTTTGATAATTTAAAAAAAAAAATTAAAATAATTTAAACAATTCACTCAATCTAAAAATAGTCAGTCAAAGTAAATCATCCCCGAAAATATCTACAAGATTCAGTCTCAAATTGTTTGACCTCTGTATTTTCAGTCAATAAATCCCTACCTGGCATCCTTTCTATCTTCGGGTTTAACTTTTGACAAGTCACCATCTTTCCGTTTCATTATGAAGGGATAAAAGTTTTTTCGTTTCAACCTCGTGGGTTTCAAAACAGATTGTGGAAAGAAAGCGGGTCTTCACAACTACTCAATCCCCTGCTAAGCGAAGGAACGTTTAGAGCGATTCTAACTTTCCTAGGTTTTTTAACAACATCAGAGGATTAAAGCTTGCTCAAATGGGATGCCCTTAAAAAGTTATTTTCCTTTTTATCCCTAAGAACGAAGATGTTGTGAAGGTCAAGGGAAGGTTGGTACCGAGTAATCAAAGTAAGTTGACAGACCTCTAATGCAAAATATTACACAGATATCATCCCTGATACAAACTGATTTCCCCCATCTTCGCGCTCAAAAAAGTAAATTATAAGACAGGTGGTAAAAGGAAATTCAGAAATGATTGCCCCCACCTAGTCCAAGAGATAATGAAAGGAAATTCATAAATGATTGCCCTCGTCTCAGCATTTAAATGCATAAATATATTCTGAAGTGGTGAAAGGAAATTTAGTAAAAGGGGCCAGATAACTTCAGCGGGGTACTAAACATGCTCGCTGGCAGTGAAGCAATGTCTGAGATATCGGTAAGGTTGTTATACATGAATATCACTATACTCTGGTAACCAATGCTTTTTAAAACCTGATCCACATCCCAAATTCAGACGAGACTTCCCAATTAAAAACATATAATCTTATTCTTTTGATGCAAGTAGAGAGCCGCAAGATCTGTTGAGTCTCCTAGGACTGTTTCGATTGTCTTAAAACATCCCTGAATTTAGTAGTGGGAAAGGGAAAATTGTGAAAGGGACTACAACTATGTTTAAAAAGAGTATCTGATTTTGAAAAAACTTTTCAAGGTAAAGAACGGAGTCCTTTTCCCCCTTCGATCCTCTTTTCTCGGCAACATTTTCACCTAATTGAGTTTTTGACTCCATTTACCCAATATTGGCACGTGGTCTACTGTTTTTCCCGCCTCACAGGAAGGCGGGATCCCTAGTTGGGGGCTATGTTGGAGCCGCCCTTGTTTTTCTAGCCCGTCACAATTTTCATTTTTAATGCTTTAAATATAAAAAATGGTTTTCTTTTTCCCTCTGAGATGTCAAGATCTCTGAAGCTTTATCACGCAAGCAACGATGATTATTCTACTCTCGAAACAAGTCCTACCTTTCGTAGAAATGTTTCCCCTTTTTGTTCTACTTCGGGATCTCGCAGGTCGGATACTATAACTCATGTAATTCTCACATCCCGAGTCACGAAATGGCAAAATCATTTTAACTTTCACTCAAGACTGTAACGAAGGTAAAGTTTTCCCTAACTCATGATTAAACGTCGTCAGGGTTTCGCGCCTCGGTGTTCGCCAAACCCAAAAATTTATTTTCATAGCCCCGATAGCCGAGAACACGAGGTCCTTATTTTATTGACTCATGTCAAGGTTAAGGGTAAAAGCTAAACCGTGGTAAAATATTCTCTCGGCATTTCGCCACTCGGTACTATCTTTTTCGAAAGTTACACCATCTAAACCCCGACTCACGAAATCACGATGCAATTATAACGTGATTAATTAATCACTTAATCTAAGATTATCTTCCCTTTAATTAAGTCATGTTATCGCGATCTCGCGGTTTCCCAGCTCGGCATATAAATCTCCAAGGAACTCATCTTCGAAGCTCCGAGTCGCGATACGGCGAAAGTAATAATTATAAAATTAATCGAGCCTCAAATCACGATTACCTTTTATTAACCAAATTCGATCTTCGCAGTCTCGGGTGTTAGAGACTCAAAATGTTAAAGAAAAATCCCCGATATAACGAGTACCGAGACATTACTTAACATTGGCGAGATTGGATTAATTAAGCTAAATCAAGACATATCTCATGTTTCGATGCTTGCATGATTCACGAGGAAGCCTTTTCTCCCATACGCCAACTGACTCCAGAACAGATGAAGAAGCAGAGTCCGATCGATACTCCAGGAAAATCGGCGAAGCAGATCAGAGAACCCATCACATCGGTTACCCCCTTGCAGTCGACGTAGGGAAATATCGATGCCGGATGGATATTCAATGAAGAGATGAGGCCCATAAGAGTAGAAGAACTCCCTCCGAATGAGTTTTTATTCGATAAAAAGAGAAAGGCAGTAGTGAAAAGGGAATTCTATCAAGAAGGAGAGTCTACTGCCAAAAAATATAAAGTCATAATTGATGGAAAAGACCAAAAAAGTGAGCAATTCGCCACTGAGATAGCAGGGATACTAGGAGCATATGCCTCGACGAATCAATTTTCAGTCGGGCTCCTACAAAACCAACTTAAAAGAAATAA
This sequence comes from Picea engelmannii, assembly GCA_009831015.1. Classification (NCBI taxonomy): domain Eukaryota; kingdom Viridiplantae; phylum Streptophyta; class Pinopsida; order Pinales; family Pinaceae; genus Picea; species Picea engelmannii. Next base: position 11,274 of record ML848554.1, on the reverse strand, counting down.
TCACCTCATTAGGACCCTTGAAGCCAGATTGGCCACAACAACGGAGACTGTTAAAGACCAGGCGAGCGTAGGAATGGAGCAGGCCAGGTTGGCCGATAAGAATGAGATAGAGATGCTCAAAACTAAGCTTGAGCAAGCACAGCTGGTGGTCTGGGATGGTCGGATGCAAGCGAGCCAGCAGAGGGATTTGATCGAACATTTGCAAGCTAGGGTGGAGATCGCTGACAACAGAATGATAAACATCGGGATGTTCAAATCCTAGGCGATCAAGATTCGGAGCAGAATCTCTGCGACGCAGCGAAATTTGCTCGCCAAGGTAGAAGCGATCAGGGACAACTGTCTGTTGGTAAATTAGGTTTCTGAGAACCTATCTGCCAGAGAAAGGGATGCCGGAGCGGCTTGGGTCGCCTTCCAGGAGGCTGTGATAGCCACGAACAATAGGGTTTCGACAGGAACTCCCAGGTTCACCATTTCAGAGAAAACCAGATGAAACATTCTATTAAAGGAATGGGAGCATAACATCGCCGAAGGCAAGTAGCAAGCCCAAAAGATAACCAATTCCTTAGAGGAGGCCTTTAATTCTATAGACAACGAGTTGCTGGGCATTGACAGCGGAGGCAATGTCGAGACGTTGATACAAATGAATGTGGAACAGATCTCACTTGATCTGAAGGAAAAGGAAGAAAGAGATTTGACTGATATCTCTCATATGACTATGGTGGACATAGTCCAAGTTGATAAGTGCATGATCAAACCCAGCATGCAACTATGTGCCATCGACATCATCGATGGACAGATGGAAGACATGCTGCAGCAGTTAGCCCGAGAATATTACTTCTTTGAAGCCAGTTATCAAGCAGAGCCATCCCGGCTAATATCTCAGGTGGTGGAAAGATGTATCACCTGTACCGAGCTCGTGCAATGACAAACATCTGGCACTAAGTGAAGACAGAGTAGGAGAAATGGAGCGATTGTTATCTTCTTTGTCATAACCAAAATTTTGTGACTATTGAGATTCTATCTTACTTGTAAAATTGTATAAATATACCACAGAAAGAAATAAACAAGGCTAGACCTTTTTGTGTCATTTGTAATAGAGTTTTTTACATTTGAGAGTTAATGTAAGCAGATCTGAAGATTCTCAATTACGTCACGACTGTGTTACAAGTTTGCTTCCTTATATCTCATATTTCATTTCATTTCATATTCTTAATTGATGTGCTTCGTTATACTTTAGTACGACCACTACTATAGCGAATGAATTTTGGTTTTCTGTAATTGTTTATTGTTTTTCCTCTGTACCGGCTATCAGCAGGTGTAAGACCAGCCTACATTTTCAGAATTCTACACATATTCTCTGCTACATCGGTTATTTCCTTACAATTTTCCTCTTCTGTTTATACATGAGATCCTCCCCTGATAGGAGCCTTACACTATAGATAGCTAAATGTTTTTCTCCCACCTCACACCTTTTATTAAATATAATACAGTTACGAGAAAGAGCCTTTGATTTGCATCCCTTTTTTATTCCTAAAACTGTAAAATCTCTTTTATACGACCAAATTGAGACAACACTTAATCTCACTATGAAGTTTTTCCCTTTTTTATTGTTCCTCCATGACTGTCCCTGTACCAACACAGCCTAATATCAAACCCGGACTATCGGATCAAACACACATTGCCTTAAACCTTTTCGACACAATTCTTAAAACTGCTACTAACCGGGTCGAACTTGAACATTCATGGGCAGCCATTGAACAAGATATAACTATCCAAGAACAGTTGGAAGCTAGACAACGCCAATGTAGGAATCTTCCCTAGTTTCCTTTACCGAAGGTTGACGTTACCCTCTTCTCCATCTTCTACCCACTTTCGGATGCCTTGACACTGTACTTCTAAGCCTTAAGTACAGACTCAGGAACAACAAGGTCCATAATACCGAGGTGGTAATTTGGCATAGGCTCCCATTCTTAGGGAACTCTTCCTAGGTCTAACTCTGAGATAGACATGGTCTCCTACCTTAAACTCTCTGGGAGTTCTCTTTCTGTCGGCATAAATTTTCTGTCTATCTTGAGAAATCTTCAAATTTTTCCTTATTTGGATCACTTGTTATTCCATTTCTTTTAGCATGTCAAGTCCGATTGTAATTTTGTCCACTAGATTACTCTAGTCGATTGGAATCTTGTAATGTCTACCATAGAGGGCTTCAAAAGGGCTCATCTTCAAGGATTCTTCATAACCGTTGTTGTAGGCAAACTCTACCAATGGTAGGTAGTCTTCCCACTTCTTAGTCTGATGCATTACATGCATTCTTAGCATGTCCTCTACTATTCGGTTCACTCTTTTTGTCTTTCCATCATTTTGATGGTGATATCTTGTGTTGAACAACAATTTAGTCTCAAAACCAGCCATTAGGGATTTCCAAAATCTTGAAGTAAATTTGGTGTCTCTATCAGATACAATTTCCTTGGGCATGCCATGCAGTCTGAATATCTTCTTCATGAATATGTTGGAAATATCTAGTGCCTTGCAAGTTGACTTGACAAGGATGAAATGAGTAGACTTACTCAGTTTGTCCACCACGACCATAATACCATCATTTTTCTTGGTCAAATTTGCTAATACGGTGATGAAATCCATGGAGATGGTTTCCCATTTCCATTCTGGGATTGGTAGCGGTTGTAACAATCCTGTTGGATGCCATTGTTCTGCCTTAACTTGTTGGAATTCTAGGCACTTAGCTAGATAGTTAGCTATGTCTTTCTTCAATCCAAGCCAATAGAATTGTTTCCTAGTGGTCGTGATCATTTTTTGATATCCTGAGTGACCAGTATATGGTCTCTTATGTAGTTCATCCATTATGAACCTCTTCAAGTTGTCACAGTTTCGAATATACAATCTGTTTTTGTAAGTCAACAGGCCTTCCTCGAGCATCTGGTAGCCTTCATACTTTATCCTTATAGGCTCTTGCCTTAGGTATGAGGTCACGGTCTTGAAGAATGTGTATTTTTCTTGTGCACTATTGACTCTTTCCCTGACATCCATTTCATAGGTGCTTACCACTACCAGATGAGTCATTTTTATACTTCTACTAAGGGCATTAGCCACCCGATTCTCCTTTCCTTTGATGTATTTGATTTAAAAATCAAACTCACTAAGGAGAGCCATCCACCTAGCTTTCCTGGCATTGAGTTTTGGTTGATCAAATAGGTGCCTCAACCCACAATGGTCTGTCATAAGCACAAATATCCTACCCATGAGGTAGTTCCTTCACATTTTTAAAGCATGTACTATGTCAACCAACTCTAGGTTATGGGTCACATAATTGATCTCATGCTCATTTAATTTCCTGGACACGTAGAAAATTACACGTCCCTCTTGCATAAGGACTCCTCTGAATCCTTCCTTGCAACCATTTGTACACATGAGGAAATCATTATCTGGGTCTACAATCTTCAGCACGGGTGCATGGGTCAGGAGGTATTTCAGCTCCTGAAATCTTTCTTCACATTTTGATGTCCAAGTGAATTTAACCCCCTTTTTGTGAAGGGCAGTTATTGGATAGCCAATCTTGGAAAACCCTTTTATGAACCTTCTATAGTATCCTGCTAAGCCCATGAAGGATCTAATATCGGATACATGCTTTGGCGTAGGCCATTCCATAATAGATCTGATCTTATCGGGGTCCACTGCCACCCCTTCCTTAGAAATCACATGGCCTAAGTAATGGACTTGCTTCTGAAAGAAGTCTCACTTGCTAAACTTAGCGTAGAGTTGTTGCTCTCTTAGTACTTGAAGTATAAGTCTGTTGTTGGGTATTCTACCCTACGGACTAATAAGCTAGGGCTCTAAACTTATATGCAGAAAATGACCCTTAAGATTTAACTTTTAACCTTCTACCCAAAATCTCAACCCCTTTTCGAGCAAACAATGGAAGAATCAACTCA
>ML848553.1:85910-98868 GCA_009831015.1 Picea engelmannii | reverse complement strand
TTGCATGTTGTTTATGATTATTGCTGAACAAAAAGCCTAGGGGACAAGCACACAAGTAGGTCATTGTCTCATGTCCCCTGATAGAGAAACTTTCATCCATTGAAGGAGAAAAAGAGAGCCTAGCCGTAGCTACACTCCTTTTTTTTCCTCCCTTTTGCTAGCCGTACCATTTCTTGCATGTTGTAGTTCAATTTCTTGCATGTTGTTTATGATTATTGCTGAACAAAAAGCCTAGGGGACAAGCACACAAGTAGGTCATTGTCTCATGTCCCCTGATAGAGAAACTTTCATCCATTGAAGGAGAAAAAGAGAGCCTAGCCGTAGCTACACTCCTTTTTCTTCCTCCCTTTTGCTAGCCGTACCATTTCTTGCATGTTGTAGTTCAATTTCTTGCATGTTGTTTATGATTATTGCTGAACAAAAAGCCTAGGGGACAAGCACACAAGTAGGTCATTGTCTCATGTTCCCTGATAGAGAAACTTTCATCCATTGAAGGAGAAAAAGAGAGCCTAGCCGTAGCTACACTCCTTTTTCTTCCTCCCTTTTGCTAGCCGTACCATTTAGAATTCAAGAGGAAGAAGACGTCCCAGGCCTAGGTTATCTACACTTAGGGCCATTTTTCTTCTAGGGTTTGATGATAGAGCCTTGTTGTAGCAACACTCTCCCTCACTAGACTCTCTTGTCTTGATTTTATCCTTTATGCTAGCCGTTTTGCCAAATTGACCTAAGGAAGGAGGAGAGAGCACGAGGCCTTGCTTTAGCAACATTGGAGTGAGCCTCTCTCCCCTAGGGTTATGATTCTGAGGCCCTGCCATAGCAACACTTTAGAACTCTTCCCTCTAGTCCTTAGCCTTCCTCCTTCAACCCCTGTATCCTTCATTTTGACTCCATTTTACCCTTAAGGCATTGATCTAAAGTCCTCCAGCGTTGAAGTGAATTTGATCACAACACTCTCAAAACCCTTTGAATTATAAACCCTAACCACACTAATCCTAACCCTAACTAACTACTAACCCTAAGTTGCTGACGTCATCATTGGTTATTTCATCTTTAGTGTAGCAACGTTTTGTTTAAAGAGCAAGTGAATGGTGGTTTAGGCATTAATTGAATAAAGTGTTGATTAGTTACATTGAATGCCACATCGTTCCAATATTTATTGGTGAAGTGTTGTATCTTTTCATTGCTATTGATAAACATTGACTTCGTCAACATTTATTGCCAATTGCTTATGTATATTCATTAGATAGTCTTATGAAGTGCTAACTCATTGAAATATAACTTGCACATATTAGTTTGTTGTTGCTTTGTTCCAGGTAGGGCTTCTTCATTGGGGATTTACTTCATTATTGGCTGTTTAGCAGGGATTATCTGTTTGGTGGTGACTTGTGAGGGGGAAAACTTGCCCTTGTATCACTTACCCTTCTGCCTCCTCAAAACCACAGGTTACCTGGGATGTCTCCCCTGGGCCTCACCTCCCTAAAGAGAAAGAACCTCCCCATTGTGGTGACATTAGGTGGGATAGGTTCCTGTTATGCCAGTTTGGCCTTCTATCTTATAGCCTTTTCTCCTAGCTACAAACTGTGCGATAACATTTTGGCGCCGTCGCTGGGGAACACTGAGTCAAACCTTCCTCAAGACGACAACTTTTCGATAAGCCTTACCTCTAGACTCTTTATCTCACAAGCTTACCTGGCGACTCCACTCAGGGTGTTTTCCCTTTATCTTTTGATGGTTTCAAGAAAATCATCTGGCGACTCCACAAATAGCTAATGACGACTCGTAGTGGGCGTCAGTATATACTTTCATCTAATACTATGACCTCCACAAATCTTGTCACCCCTGTAAGTTCTCCCAAATGGTCTCATGAAGAACTCTTTGGCCCCTTAGGCTTAGCTAACACCCAAGGGGGGTTACATGATCTACCCAAGAAGGTCGAGTCCTGGATACCTAAGTTTTCAAGGGAAGATGGATCCTATGACAACTCTCTTTGGACCAACTTCTGTGATGCATTCCAGTTTCACCAATCCGGACAAGAACACCCTGATGTCTTTTTAAGGCTCTTTGTGAGCTCACTCACCAGAAGTGCCAGAAGATGGATTAACAAACTCTCGAAAGGAAGCATCAAAACCCCTGAAGATCTTGAACAAGCCTTTAAGAAAGATTGGTGTGAAAAAGAAAGCATGGATTCCCTTTACTCTCAATACACTGATATTTGCAAAGCTTCTAGCGAGGGCATTAGGGGTTTCAATGATAGGTTCAACCTTCTCCTCGAAAAGATCAGACCTAGTTTCTCAGAAGAAGCTGTCCTCCAACACTACTTGAACTCGTTGGAAGGAGTTTTGCAGTTTAGTCTCGAAGATCAGTCACCCTCGACTCTAGAAGAAGCACAAGATTTTCCTTGTCAGATTGAGAGGAACCTTGAATTCGAGGACTACATCCATCAAGTCAATCTCTCGCACAATAATAACCCTTGGGATTCTAGCGACGAGGATATCACCGAAACTGAACCCAAGCTCTCAGAAATTCTTGAGGTAAAACTCATGCCTCCCAAAAGAAAATGGAGCACAACTTTCTCAAACATCAACAATGACTTGAACATCTCAAAACAACATGAACCATCTGAGGATTTTGGTATGAGCACTCATAAAAGACCTAACTTTGTGGATTCCTTGTTTGTTTTAAACACACCAATGTTAGAGAATCAAGATGTGAGTGAAACCAATCGATATCCGAAAAATGGGTTTGAAGAGCCCTGAGTACATAGTGGAACCGATCTAAGCACTAGTATGTCCTGTATCTTGCAAAGGGTTAAAAGGATTCGTGAAATGATGAAAATTTCTTTTCTAACAAAGGAAAACCCAGATGACCAACTATCTTTTGAGGAGATTCCCACACTATTACAAACCGGTCATTTTGAGCAAGATGAGCAAGCACCCTCTTCCTTATTAACAAATGATCTTGGAGCTAGTGACTATGATTCAGTGGATCCATACTTGTTTCAAGATTGCCCCACTTTTCCTTTGACAGAAGAAGACAGATTGGGGTGATTATCCCGATGATACCTCTGATAATTCTGAAGATTCGGATGAAGATAGCTACCCAATACAGAGAGTAAGTAATATCGTTAAGTGGAACGAAAACGTTTTCAAGGACATAGAAGTTCCAAACGCCTTAAGAACTACCAACAACGTGGTTGAAAACCCTTGGTGTTTTCAATGTAGTGAAGGACATTGGGAACATGAATGTCCTTATAGTGGTGGTGGCCATCAACAAGTGAACAATATAGGCCACATCATTGAAGGCCCACAAATAAATATCACCACTGAAGAGCATCAAGAGGCCATCAAAGAGGCAACATGTTTGTGTTTTCTCTTCTTTATTTGTTTACTTTTATGATGGCGGATCCCACCCAAAGTTGATAGAAATTAAAAATGGGAAAACATAAAACTCTAGATGAATCACTAAAATTTACCTCCAATTATTCAGAGAAAAATTGCTTATCATAATGCCAACGAGTCTTGAGACCACTGGTTATGTAATATATGATGATGTCAAGCTTCACCCTCCTGAATCTGAGTGCCAATTCAGATTGTATTGTCTAATATGTAAAAACTACATTTCTTTTGTTGTGCATGATGCAAGTAGCACCACTTTCTCATTTCTCAAAGCCAATGTTTTAGCAACAATTTGGTTGAAGAGAGGACAAGAAGCAGGGATATTTTGAAAGCACACCCAACATAGCCCCATTCAATTTCCACAAGTCCACAAGCCCACAAGCGCAAGCTGTTTTGATGGGAATTGCAATTCAAGAAGTCAAAATAGAACTTGAAGGGTTCATCACCCTCTTTGGTCCTGTTATCCCCATTTTGTGGATAACTAAGGAGATTGTGTCTCAAGGCCCTCAGATTGCAGATATGGAGTGCTGAGAGACTACATGACCAACAATACCCTTTTGCACAGATGGAAAACCCACTCATCACCACAGATGGTCACAAATTTGCAGATGGCATCCACCACATCAGCTAGCTTTCTGAAGGCAGTGGGCCTTGCTCCATGAGGTACAAGTCAGTATTATGGTAAGCATCATTTCAATATTTAAGCCAATTGAGTATGTTGTATCTTAGATTGCTCTAGATTTCATGATATATGCTTGGACATTATGCCTTTTTCCCTGCTTCACCTTGGTGGTTGACATTGTGCCCTAGTACGTGGTTTTCCTTGGGAATGGGTTTGCTACTGGGAACTCCCTTAAAGAGCCATCGTATCATTCCTGACCATACTTACCACTTTCCATCATTATTCCCCACCATTTCCTTATCTCTTTGGATTTTATGGTGTATTGACCCAAGAAGGTGTTGTCCCTCATTCTATGGGAAGATGGGGATGAAGGCCTAGAGGGATTGATGTTGGGTAAAAGATAAAAGCCTTGTATAAACCTTCCAGATGCTTCGTCCATGTATCACCCAAGAAAACAGTGAAACGCTTGTCTTTGAGTAAAGGGGACCCACAATATAATAAAGAATGCTTAAAAGGTTATTTGAAGGATAGGAGGTCTCATCACGAGCCGACCTATCACGTCCATGAATATCTAGTGGTATGGCATTTCCATCATCTGGTCACCAAACTAGGGTAATAGCTCTCAGTTGCATGGCTGAGAGAAAGGGAGTCTCATCACGAGCTAGCCTTCTCATTTTCACTAGGTGTTTGTGGGTGACATTGTTGTCATCTGGTCACCACGCCAGGGCAGTGACCTTCAACTTCTCCTTATGCTTTATTGAAAGAAAATACAAAGAAAGAAAGATAAAAGGAAATTGATGGGCTTGGAAAAGTGCATTGCGGACGAAGGTACCGCACACCCTCTACAAAGGCACCCATGAATGAGACATTACGACCCCTTATATGTCATGAGCCCTATGCCCATTGAGTCTTGACCCCAACCACTTCATCCACTTTACATGGCTTAGAGAGGGATTTCTTGGAAACTCTCCTTAAGCTAGGGCAAGATCTACCCCATAGGACACCTCGTCAACCCTCCCATATTACAGCTTGACAAGTAGCATAGTGTCTTTGATCAATTAATTGTTTGATATAGTGATCTTTGATGCACATGTTTAGGTGGCTCATTTATTGTTTGGATTTACTTATCATGATGTTTTGACTTGAGATCCTTGGAGGGTGTGCTCATTTGTCTTTGCAGGACCTAGGTGGTGGACAGTTTTGGGAGAACACGCCTAGCTTAGGCTTCCAAGGGGCTACAAGTCCACAGGTTGGATGCCAAGGGCCCGCATGCTAGATGAGAAAGATCAGACTTGGAAGGCCTTGAGGATGACTTGGATGACATAGCCTAGCCCCCACATGCCAAACGTTTTTCCTAGTAGAGGCAAAATGTCACTCCTAGAGGCATGACATCACCTAGAGGGATTAGGGCTTGGTGGTGAGGTGCCACTCATTGACACATGGATGTTTTGAGGAGAAGACGATCTTCACCATGAGGAGATTGTCTAGATGCTTGACATGTGGCCTTTGGAGGCCTATCCATGCTTCTCCAACATCGACGACTTCTTCTAAGTGGCAAAACATCCCCTAAAGGGGAGATGTCCATGTAAAATTAGGGTTTATTTGTGCAAAAGTGAAACTTTAAATGAATTGTTTAATATTACTTTGATAAAGGGGGCAAGATTAGGGTTGTTGACTCCTAGTCTTGTGGTTTACCCCTTAATTTATGGACAAGTCACCTTGGTGACATTTTGTATAAATAAGAGATCATAAGATCTCATTTTAACGTAACTCTCCCTCATTGTGAGAAGTATTGATCTGAAATTTTCGTTACACTTGGCTCTATTTGTCTCTTTTGCACTTGTTTATGGCTATCTTGATAAATGGTTGATGGAGGAGTGAGGCACTATCCTTGGATGAATGCTTTCTAGCTTTTATGGTGGATTATTTTAGCATCTTTCTTGATTTTGGTATGGTCTTTTACTCTTATGCTATCATTCTTTTTTCAAGTCAAGGATTGTTGTGCTAGGAGATAGGTGGGAAGTAAAAGGGCATACACCCCCACCATAGTCTTCATCATTTTATGCTTCATGTTATTGGTTAAACAAGGGCTTGCTAAGAGAAGTATAAGGGCATACAACCTCTTAGCTTAAACCCTAGCTAGAGAAACTTGCCTTGGGAAGTAAAAGGGCTTACACCCCCAAGGAGGTAGCTTCTCTAGCTCTTTCTTTTATTTGACTCCATTAACCCAATAGTAAAGGCACTAGTCATATATTTTTTGCATTGGGGATATAAAATCATTGCCTTGGGAAACGTGAAATTTTATCTTCTGAAAGGTCTCTTGCTTGGAATTGGTTTGCCTCATTGAGAGGAGTCTTTCCCTACTAGGGCATCCCCTCTCTCCCACTACTTTACTTGCTGTTACAAACCCTAATCTACACCCATTAGGGCTGATTTAACCTAGATAAACTACTAACCATAACTCCTAAACTAACCCTAGACTAGCTCCTAAATTTTTCACACTAACTCCACTAATCAAGGCGCATCTTTTGGGCTAATTGTTGGCATATTTTGATGGTGTAATTTGCTGATATAAGTGACTGAAAGGTACAGCCATAAGGCTGCAATTTTCTTCAGAAATATACATGTTACAACAGCTTGCTTTATTCAACTTCAAAGTGCCATTTTTTCAGTCTATATTCATTGCTAATCTCGATGTTGGTTTACTTAACTAGTTTAGATCCTTGCATGCTGATTTAGATGCTTTATTTACTGATATAAATTGTCATCTATTGCTGCAAATTAGGGACAATAGGCTTAACTTGCTGATCCATTCTAACATACGTCATTGCAAAGTGGTTTTTCTTGTGTCTCGGGTAGGTATTTCACCATTTACAGGTTACTCAACATACTTGGTAACCCTTGGACCTTTACAAGACTTCATTTCACACATTTCACTCCATGTAGACTTGACCTCTAGGGGCTTTGCTTCCATTTCTATCCATATCCATCTCATTTCCGTTAGGGTCACCAGGATCACCTCCCTAGAGTGACCTAGTCATCCTTGAAGTGCGGGACCTACATCGAGGTGACATTAGGTGTAAGATTCCCAAGTTGTAGCTCTGGCTTTCTGGTTGGGTCGGGCTTTGCCCAACCTACAACTTGCGCTATAACAGGTCCATTCTAAATGAGCTCTAACTCTCGCATCCCTTGCTTTATAATCCTCTACCTTGGATTAGATGGCTCTAACTTGGTGATCTCTTCTTGTAGTTGGGTATTATAAGGGTCCTCCTCCAGCAAGGTTGTCATCTCTTCATGCCCTGTCATGCTTGTTTCGCCTTGTGCATCCTATTATGGGAAACCCTTTGCATTATGCTAATGTAGGAACTCTTGGGCTTATTGACATTACACAGAAGGAAAAATTCTATCATCTGAATGGATGGTTAGGAATGTTGTAGGAGATGCAGCACGGAAAACCCTTTTCACTCGTTGGTTTTTACAGAGAAGCAATGTCCATAAGATCTAAGGTCAATTCTATTTATGATATCATCAGTTCTCCTTAGTGTTTCAAGTACAGGGCTCACAAGTACTTAAATGTATTTGGGAAGTGTTGTCGCCTTTATACACACCTCGGGTTAGCGTGGAAAAACTTGTAATCCACTGGGTGTGTCCTTGGGGGCAAGTCTCGAGTCAAGGTGCTATCACCTGATCCTCGACTCCTCCGTCTAGGTCAACTCCTAGCGAAGCCAAGGGGGGTAGTCCCTAAAGAAAAATTTAAGGCTTAAAACTAAATCTAAGCACAAAATGAAATCTAGGAGTTTATTATGAAACAAGAGCAAGATACAAACTCTACAGTAGTAGCATATATGACAAAAAATGAAATTTCTTATAGTGAAAACATTCAAAGCATGTAAAGTACTTGCATGAAAGATGTAACTTGAAAATAGATACAAGTGCTTTAAAGGAAATGATAAGCAATATATGGATATTGTAGACCAGTGCCAAATAGATTGTTGCAAGATAACCAAATGCTGTTGAAATGTAAATGTAATTGAAATGTATTGCAAGTGCTCTTGATAAATTTTATTATGAGTTTCTTAAGTTATTATGAAGTGACTCATGTGTTTGCAAACCACTTATGTGAGATTATGTGCAAATTGTTGCAAGAAAGTAAATCTAGTTTAAATGTGACCTCTAAGAGGCTATCCCTCAAATTGGAACTTGTTGAGAACTTGATGAAGTCCAAATGACTTCACCAACAAGTTCAATAGAGATGATGGATGTCCAACACGGGGAGAAACTAGATCTGAAAGTTCCCGTCTGACTTAACACACAATCTCTATGCAGTTTCCAATTAAAGTAATAGACATTTAAAAGTTAAAGGTTTCCCTAGTTAAACTAAATCCACACTGTCCAGCCCCTGTTCTGCTTGAGTATACTCAGGGGAGTTGAGGGGATGGTTTATTTGCTCAAAAAGAAATAACTAGAAAGAAATGCTGAAATTGAAACTAATCTAACAAATTGAAAGTTACTCTATGAAATAAAACCTAAGCTAATCTAATCTAAATGTTTTGTGGTTTTGTGTGTTTATTTTTGTAAGTTTTAAACCTGTGAAGTAAAGCAATGCATACAGATTCTTAAGCAAAACACAAATTAATCAATGGCTCATACACATAGTACACAAATATTTACGCTGGAAACCCTTAACCGGGAGAAAACCAACCTTCCTTGGTGCTGCACCTTTCAACTCTTCATTGTATTAATTTCACTATTCACCATACAATATATACAATATTTTAGGTATTCTGTAGCTACTAAAACCCTAATCCCTTAATCCGAGATTAATTTAGAAAATCGCTAAAAATAGCAAAATCAACTAAAATACCAAAAACAACCCAAAAAAAAATTTCAAGGCGCTGCCCCAAACCTTGTCGGCTTCGGGCTACCGCTCAAAGCTGAACGCTGCACGTAACCAAGAGGGGCCAAACCTGGCCCCCTCTGGGACCCCCCTAGGAAAGAACTTGGTGCACACGACACAAAGGGTGAAGGAAGTTGGGATCGTCAGATGCAGTTGTCGAATCTGACGCACCCCCACACATACATGCAAAGAATATAACACATACCCACCATTCTCCCACTTGTTGTTTTCTTTGCATACAGGGGTTCACAGGATTACATAGTCAACAATCCAGGGCAGCAATGCCCATTGTTCCTCTACACTAGGAGAACTTCTTTGTGCTCACAAACTTTGTCAATGAATCTACAACATTCTTCAAAGTGTCAATCTTTTCCAACACCACCTTCTTTTCTTCAACCATGTCTCTCACAAAGTGATATTGAATATCAATATACTTTGTCTTCGAATGATAAGCATGGTTCTTTGCCAGGAAGATTGCACTTTGACTGTCACAATCTAATCTCACTACGTGTTGTACCAACCCAATACCTGAACACAATCTTTATAACCATACTGCTTCCTTGCTTGCATGAGTGGCTGTCATGTATTCTGCTTCTGTAGTTGAGAGTGCCACTACAACTTATCTTTTGCTCATCCAACTGATTGCTCCTCCAAATAGGTTAAACACATACCTACTTGTAGATCTTCTGTGATCCATATCTCCAGCCTAATCTGCATCAACAAACCCATGTATGTAGTGCCATGCAAATACCTGAAGACCCTCTTTACTGCTGTCCAATGCTCCTTCCCTGGTTTTGACATATACTTGCTCAAAACTCCCACTGCATGTGCAATGTCTGGTCTAGTACAGACCATTGCATACATTAAACTGCCAACTGCACTGGCATATAGAACATGGGACATGTCCTCTTCTTCTTTCTGTGTCTTGGGACATTGATCTGTAGATAACTTTACACCTATAGGAATAGGAACCTTGACCGGTTTACTTCCATGCATATTAAACCTCTGCAATATCATCTCAACATATTTTCTCCGATTCAACCAGAGTTTCCTGTTTGCACGATCTCTTTTAATCTCCATTCCTAGAATGAAGTTAGCAGGACCAAGATCCTTCATGTCAAATTTGGAGGATAGCTGCGATTTCACCTCCTTGATAACATCCACGTTATTTCCTACCAACAACATGTCATCAACATACAACACTACATAAATGAAGTGATTACCAACCTGCTTGGAATATACCCAATGATAAACCCTACTTCTCACAAATCCCAATCCAAGGATACATGTGTCAAACTTTTGGTACCACATCCTAGGTGATTGCTTCAGACCATATAGTGACTTCTTTAGCTTACAGACCATCTCTTTCTTTCCTGTCACTACAAAGCCTTCTGGTTGCTTCATGTAGATTTCTTCTTCCAAATATCCATGTAGGAATGATGTCTTCACATCCATCTGTTCCACTTCAAAATCAAAAGCAACAACAATAGATAACAGAAATCTAATAGAAGTTAACTTGGCGACAGGAGAAAAAATCTCACCAAAGTCAATTCCCTCTACCTGAGAATAACCTTTTGCTACTAACCGAGCTTTGTATTTCTCCACTTTTCCTTTTGCATTAAACTTCTTCTTAAACAACGATTTTCTACCAACAAATTTTCTTCTAACTGGCAACTCAACTAGATCCCATGCCTCATTCTTATCTAAGGCATCCATTTCTTCAACCATGGCCTTCTTTCAGAGTTTACTATCCTCTGAATTCACTGCTTCCCTGACAGTTCTAGGATCATCATCAGTAATAGATAAAGCAAAATTAGAATGAAAATCAGGTGGACTATACCTTTCTGGTTGCCTTCTTTCCCTCACTGATCTCCTCAATACTGGGGTATGAGGTTCTTCTTCTTCTGCTTCATCTTCTTCAGTTGATTCAGATTTTGCATCATCCAACTCAAACTCTATTTTCTCAGGTTCTTCTTGCTTTGGTAGGAATTCCTGTTTGGGAACATCTTTCACCTCTATAAAAGCAACATCCCGATTATAAACAGTCTTCTTAGTTTCTGGGTTCCAAAGCTTATAACCTTTCACACCATCTTTATAACCAATATAGATACACTTTTCAACTTTGTTATCCAACTAACTCCTATTTTCCTTTGGAACATGTACATATGCATCACAACCAAACACTCTGAGATGTTCAAGAAAGGGTTTCTTACCGTCCATACCTCATGTGGAGTTTTATCATCCGACGCTGATGAGGGTGATCGATTGACTAGGTAACATGTTGTACCCACTGCCTTTGCCCATAATTCTTGTCCTAACTCGACACCACTAAGCATGCTCCTTGTTTTTTCCATTAGTTTTCTGTTCATCCTTTCTGCAACTCCATTCTATTGAGGTGTGTATGGAGTAGTCTTCTGCCTTACTATACCACGCTTCTTACAGAATTCTTCGAATTCATTTCCGCAGAATTCTCCATCATTATTTGTCCTCAATACCTTTATTTTCTTCTCTGTCTGATTTTCTACCAGAGCCTTAAACTCTTTAAATTTATCAAATACCTCATATTTCTTTCTAAGAAAATAAATCCATGTGTTCCTTGAGAAGTCATCTATGAATGAAACATAATACACAGATTTACTTAGTGATGGAACGTGCACATGTCCAAACACATCATTGTGTATCAACTCTAAGATCCCCTTTGCTCTTGTAGCACCAGATGGGAATTTTACTCGATTTTGTTTACCATAAATGCAATGTTCACAGAAATCAAAATCCAGAGTGCAATTAGACATACCTTCAACCATACCTTTACTGTGTAGTGTTCGAAGGCCCTTTTCTCCAATATGCCCGAGTCTTTGATGCCACAACATGGTCTTCTTTCCAGGGACAGTATTGGTCTTGTCTTCTTTATTTCTCTGCTTAGGGACAAGAAAACTGCTACACGCATTAGTATAAGTGCTTCCCAACAACTTATACAGAGTTCCACACTGAACTCCCCTCATCAACACCATTGCTCCTTGTACCATCTTGCAAGTGTTCTTTCCAAATACAGTATCCACTCCTGCATCATCCAACTTGCTTACAGATATTAGGCTCCTCGCTAGTTTTGGAATGTGTAGAACCCCGGGGAGAGTTCTAATCCTTCCATCTTTTAGCAACAACTTAACCCTTCCACGTCCCATGATTTTGGCTGTCGAGTCATCTCCTAGGAATACATCACCACCATTGTATTTTTCATATTCACAGAACCACTCCCTATGAGCAATCATATGATATGACACACCTGAGTCGATCAACCATACACGACAATCTGCATGTGTACCTGTAGATGCCAGGTAAACATCATCTCCTTCTTCAGTGGAGGTTTTCGCCTCTGTGGAAGAGGTATTATCAGATCCCTTTGGTTTATCAACCTTCTTAGACTTGCAATCTTTCTTATAATGCCCTGTTTTACCACACTTCCAACATTTCCTCAAAGATTTTCCTAGAGACTTAGATCTACCTGTAGATTTAGATCTCTCCCCCAAAGACTTACTGAGATTCCTGTCTTAGGTACAACCTCTTACAAATAAAACATCTGTGCTCTGACTATCCATGCTTTTCCACCTCATCTCTTCAGATAACAAGGATGAAACTACATCCTCATACTTCAATGTAGATTGAGTGGTACTACCAATTGCTACAACTAGATTATCCCAAGAGTCTGGCAAATAACATAACAAAGTTATACACTTATCTTCTTCTGCAATCGTAATGTTAACAAAGACAAGTTGACTTACTAGAGTATTAAAGACATTTAGATGTTCTGTCACAGAATCTCCATCTTCCATCCTAAGATGATACAACTCCTTTCGAAGAAACAACTTGTTTACCAGGGATTGATTGATACAAATTCCCTAACTTATCCCATAGTTCCTTGTGTTGAAATAATGTAACTGCGAAGAGCATTCTTATTATTATTGGATTAAATCCCCATTGCGGATTAATCATGTCATTATTATTATTATTGTTATTGGATTAATCCCCATTGTGGATTAATCATGT
>WSFP011358816.1:0-33631 GCA_009831015.1 Picea engelmannii | reverse complement strand
GATTTTGCTGTGCATGTCGTTAAAGTCTTTTCTTTTATGCATCCTTAAATTTTTAAAGGTATCTGTAAGTGAAAGAAGTCTAAGGGTGGGCTTGAAGGTAGCATGCCCCGACCTATGGGTTTTTGGGTATGTTACATATATCAAAAAGAAAAAGGTAATAGTCCTAATTGATTATGGTAGTACTCATAATTTCATTCACTATAAATTAGCCAAAGATCTCAATTGCTTTATATATCTAGCACCAGAGTTTCAAGTAATGATTGCAAATGAAGGAACTATCAAGTTCTCTGGAAAATCCCATAATATTAATCTTACTATGGGGGAATATGTAATGAATATTCCAATTATTGCTATACCCATGGGTGGTGTTGATGTCGCACTAGGAGTCCAATGGTTACAATCATTGGGAACATTGGCTTTTAATTTTTAATAACTTTTCATAAAATTTTGATTGGAAGGAAAGGAAATTGAGTTAAGGGGTACCACAGGGAAACCCAATAAGGTGATAAGATCTAATGGAATGAAAAAAATATTGAAAAAGGGGCATCAGGGTGTAATTGTACAACTATGCTCACTAGATGTTCAAACATCTAAGCCATATATTCCCCTAGATCTCCAAGGGATCATTGATAAGAATTCCAAAGTATTTGAAGATATTCCTAGAGGTATTCCACCCACTTGAAATCATGATCATGCTATTCACCTAATTCTTGGGAGTGTTCATCTTAACATCAGGTATTACAGATACCCTTATGCCCAGAAGAGTGAAATTGAGCGTATGGTTGAAGAAATGTTAGAGGATGGCATTATTAGACCTAGCCAAATTTCTTACTTTGCACCAGTGGTAATGGTACTCAATAAAGAGGGATCATGACATATGTGTCCAAATTATAGAGAACTCATCAAGATCACTATTAAATATAAGTTTACCATTCCCATCATTGATGTATTGTTAGATAAACTACATGGAGCAATCTACTTCACAAAGTTGGATCTCCGTTCATGGTATCATCAGATTAGAATTAAGGAAGCAAATATCCCCAAAACAACATTTCAAACTCATGAAGGCCATTATGAATTTTCGGTCATGCCTTTTGGCCTTACGAATGCACCTTCCACATTCCAAGGGTTGATGAATTCCATTTTCAAGCCCTTCCTTCAAAAATTTGTGTTAGTATTTTTTGATGATATACTAATCTATAGCAATTCTCGGGAGGATCATGTTCGACATGTTGACAAGGTGCTACAACTACTAAAGGAGAAAAAACTATATGCCAAACCATCCAAATGTTTCTTTGGGGAAAAGGAGGTAGAGTATTTGGGTCATATTGTATCTCATGAAGGTGTCAAGGTAGACCCTAACAAGATTAAGGCCATGATGGACTGGTTGATTCCCAAAAAATTGAAGAATCTAAGAGGATTTTTGGGTTTGACAAGTTACTACCACAAGTTTGTTTGGAACTATGGAAGAATAGAAACACCTTTAACGACATTAAATAAGAAGGATGCACTTTCATGGACTCCATAGGAAAATCAAGATTTTGAACAACTTAAAGAGGTGATGTGAAAAGATCCTTTCTTGACCACACCAAACTTCACAAAAACCTTTATTGTGGAATGTGATGCCTCGAGATTTGGCATTGGTGTTGTTCTAATGCAAGAAGGAAGGCCCCTTGCTTTTGAAAGTCGAACACTCAGGGGAAAGGACTTACATAAAGCCATTTATGAGAAGGAAATGATGGAAATACTACATGCATTGAAGAAATGGCACCCTTACCTAATAGGTAGGGACTTCAAGGTAAAAACAAATCATGATAGTCTTAAATACTTCTTGGAACAAAGACTATCTTCAAAAGAACGAAAAAAATTGGTGACCAAGATGTTGGGTTATGATTTTGAAATCATCTATAAAAAAGGGAAGAAAAATGTTGTGGTTGATGCACTCTCAAGAAATGATGAAGACATTGAGGCCTTTCTCTGTTCTATCTCGATCATCCAACCCGATTGGATAATAGAAGAAAGGGATGAATGAAAGAATGAAGAAAACGTGTGGGCTCTCATTCAAAGGTTGCAGCAGGATTCCAGTGCATCATATACATTTTCATGGAAAAATGATTCAATATGGTACAAATATCACTTATATTTATGTAGGAAATCCCAACTCAAACAAAAGGTACTCTTGGAATTGCACACATCTCCAGTAGGAGGGCACTCAATATTTTTGAAAATATACCATAGGGTCAAGAAGGAATTTTTTTGAGATGGCCTTAAAACTGATGTTCAAATGGTTGTGGTAGAATTTTTGGTTTGCCAACAAAATAAGGTGGAAACAATTAAGACCCCAAGTCGTTTACAACCATTAGCCATCCCATGTTAGCGATGGGAGGAGGTTTCCATGGATTTCATCATAGGGTTACTGAAGTCTGAAGGAAAGAGTGTCATCATGTTGATTGTTGATAGACCGACCAAGTATGACACTTTTTTGCACTCTCTCATCCTTTCAAATCCAGTACAATTTCCACCGCATTCATGGAGACAATTCAAAAGCTACATGGAAGCCCAAAGATTATTGTAAGTGACAGAGATCTCATATTCACTGGACATTTTTGGACATAATTATTTTCCTGTTTGGGTACTCATTTGTCTCATAGCTCATCTTATCATCCCCAATCTGATGGACAAACTGAGATAGTGAAATTTGTTTTGGAAGGCTACCTTTGTTGGTTTGTCTCTAATAAACAAACATAATGTTTCAAGTGATTACCCTTGGCAGAATCATGTATAACACTTCCTTTCATACTACAACAAAAATGACACAATTTATGGCACTCTATGGATATCACCCACCTTCCATAACTTCTTCTCTAAAATAAAAATCTAAGGTTCAAGAAGTGGAAGATCACATCGAGCATCAACAACAAGTTCTCCAACTCTAAAAGGACAACCTAACCATGGAACATAATCACATGAAACAACAAGAAGATCAACATCGTAGTGAAATAAGTTTTGAAGTAGGGGATTGGGTATTTTTAAGACTACAACCATACAGAAAGATGTCCCTCAAGTAAGCTAAGAAGGATAATAAATTATCACCAAAGTACTATGGCCCTTATAAGGTGTTGCAAAAGATTGGTACTATGGAATACAAATTGGAGTTGCCTTCATCTTCATGAGTACACCCCATTTTCCATGTTTCATGATTAAAGAAGGTTATAAGTGACAAGATCCTAGTTCAAACTATATTTCCATAACTTGATGAGGAAGGAAAAAACATATTGGAGCCTAAAGCTATCATTGACACAAGAATTCACTAGCTGAGGAATAGATCCATTTCAGAGTATCTCATTAAGTGGAGGAAACTACCTGCTGAATATTACACTTGGGAATATGAGTCTTTATACAAAAGCATCCATAATTACTCAAGCATTGTGGACAACACTTGTTTGAAGGGAGGGGCATGTTAAGCCCTAAATAGTGGCACAATACCCCTTAATTGGGAAATATTACAATAGTATTGTTATTTTATTTATGTCGGCTTGGGTCTATTAGTTGTAATTGTACCTCCTAGTCTCTTATATATACCAAGGAGACCTTTTCATTTGGAATCATCTTGTATTTGTAAATTTATGTGGTGTATAAGGAGGTTTCCCCCTCCAAGAGGCTTATTATTTGAAATTCTCTCTTTTTCAAGGCATTGAATACTTATTCTAAGGTTTTTTATGCTATTTTGATATTTGGTTCTTAACAGAATTTGAAGGGTCCTTAACAAACCAGAGAAAACAAAAGAGGCAAGGGTAAGAAGGGTGGTGGGGGAAATAACAAAAAAACTGATAAGAATGTTGAGGGGGCCAAGGATGAAAAAAGGAAAGTGAATCTTCCTTGAAAGATTTGCAAGGAGGATCACCTTACACATCAATGACCATGAATGGAATAATCCCAACATCTTATAATGTTGAATCAACATCAATAGCCTGATGTGTTGAAGAATATATTTCCACAAGGGCATCATTTGCAGGGTGGCTCTTCTAACTTCAACACGCAAGAGGTCACTTGAAGTGTGCCTCCGTCTGATGGAAATCAAGGAGTAGTAAACATGCTTATCCATTAGAAGCTAAAGGATGTATATTTTTCAATAATATCTCATAATTATGATAATACAGAGTCAACCGAGAAGGGTAAGAAAACTTTAGAACATCAGGCCCCTCTACACATATAGAATCCTGAAAAAGAGACAATGTCACGCGTACCTAAGGGTGTTTAAAAATGGACAACGCATAACCCCAATGAAAGAGCTGCTCCCAATTATTCAATTGTGGAGGATTTGGCTCAGACGCCTTGTGAAATGTCCCCTTTGGAAGTACTCCAAAGTTTCCCCTCACAATGTTGTGAATTTTTATCTTCTATAGGAGTTGTTGATTGTTCCAGTCAGCTCGTAATGAAGTTTGATGCTACTAATGTGAGGACCCACCTTCCATATCACATAGATTTTCAAATTGGTGTTGTTTACAAAAATATTTTGGTCAAGAGAATCTTCGTTGATGAGGGTGCTTCAATATGTGTAATGTCCTTGTCATGTTGGAAAGCTATCGATTATCCTTAGCTCACCCCCTCTCCTACACCCTTGACTACCTTTGATGGACGTTCATTTCGACCACATGGTCTGATTCATTCTTTTCCAATTACATTGGGGGTAAAGTCCGTTTGTGTATAGGTTGAAGTATTCGATGTGTCGCTCGAGTATAATATGTTGTTAGGAATAAGTTGGACATATTCTATGATGGTTTTCATCTCAAAAGTATTTCATATTATATGTTTTCCCCACAATGGAATAATTGTGACCATTTATCAGGTGGAATCCAACCTTTCTAATGTGGTAACTACCCTTGAAAGAACAATCCCTTGGATTGAAAACTCTCAGGTGACCACTGAGAGCATCGATTGTGGAATGTACCCTTCGCTTATGGGATCGTTTGATTCTCCCTCATTGATTTCATATGTTCATGACACTCTCGTCAATAGGGTCACTTTTTTTAGAATTCCATATATGCATGACCCCTATATGCTTCCCTCACCCTCTAGTTCAGGTGAAGGTCGAATCCATCCCAGGAGGGCCGAACCCTTGTTTTCATATGAAGTAGCTTATCAATCCATTCAACAATCCACGATAGACCTAGATCAAACTCCTATCATCACAGAGGAGGATGATCTTTTTCCTGATCCTGTTTGGGCTCAAAACTCTTAAATCTCCCAAGACTGTTTAGATATCATATTTCCTTCAGATGAAGCTATTATTGAGGGAACGTTTGGAGCTGAAAGGCCATAGGGGGATATGCATCACATATCATATTTCCTCCCTGAACTCAATTGAGTAGAGAGTGGAGAGTTTAAGTCAACCATCATTGGAAGTGTTGACTTGATAGTCAATCCCTTGGTCAAACATGGTGTATATGCCAAAGGAAATATGGCTAATATATCATAGATGATCCCTATAAACATCTCTAGGAATTGTGATGTCATTGAAAAAATCTTCATTAGAGAAAAATTCTCACAATACGAGATTGTTCAATACACAACACTTTTAAAGAGTTTCAAGACATGTTTGCATGGCCTTACGAGGAAATGCTTGGCATTGATCCTTGGATAGTTAAACATGAAATTTGAACTTACGAAAAATGCAAAGTTGGTTTGACAAAAGTTGAGACCTATAAACCCTAGGAAGGCATCAACAATCAAAGAAGAGGTGGAAAATTTGTTTGATGCGGGCTTCATATACCCCATGCCTTTGATGGAGTGGGTATCCAACCTAGTTCTAGTCGATAAAAAATAGGGTACAATTCATGTCTGCATGGATTTCTGGGACTTAAATAAGGTTTGTCCCAAAGATAACTTCTCGACGCCATGCATCGACCATATCTTAGAAGAGTGTGAAGGGAGTGAAATCATTTTGTTTAAGGATGTTTTTTCCGGTTACAACTAGATTGAGATTCATTCGGAGGACCAACACAATATATCCTTTATATGTCCCTAGGGAACCTTTTCTTACAAGAAGATTCCTTTTGGTCTTAAAAACATTGGTGCTACATTCTAGTGGGGCATGTTGTTATATTTTCACGACTTGAATCAAATAGTGGAGGCATACTTAGATGATATAATGACTCATTCGTAGAAGAGATCCCAACATCTCTTACACCTCTTCTTAGTTTTTGAATAATGAAATTACTATCAGATCCTATTGAATCCACACAAGTGTATATTTTGTGCGAACTCCAATCATCTTCTTGGATTCATCATTTAGAAGAAGGGGATCATGGTTGACCCATTAAAGGTTGAGACAATAGTTCAGTTGCCTCAACCATGTATGATTAGACAACTTCAGAGCTTGCAGAGAAAGACAAATTTTCTCCAGTGATTCATGTCGAACTATGCCAACATCACGAAAGGTTTTATGTGCATTTTAAAGAAATGGGTCCCATTTTATTGGGAAGAAGCTACATAGTGTTCGTTTGATGAATTAAAGAGATATTTGGTTTCAAATCCTTTGCTGAGTCCCCCAAACTACAATCGAGATTTCCTGTTGTATTTGGTAGTATTTGAATCATCTATTGGCATGGTTCTTTTTGAGGAAGATGATGAGCTCCAAGAGCACATCATCTATTATTTAAGTCATAGATTGATAGGTCTTGAACTCAAATACTCCCATGTTGAAAAGATGGCACTAGAAACATTTCATGTTGTCTAGAAACTTCGACACTATATTCTACTACATAAGACAACCATTATCGCCACTGGTAATCCTTTCCAATACATTTTGACTAAGTGAACTATTAGCGAGAAGTACAACAAATGGATTGTTTCACTTCAAGAGTTTTATTTAGACTTTGCATCCATGAAGTCTAAGAAGTATTTGGTATTCACTGAGTAAATGTCAGAGTTCCCAGTTGAGAATGAGGAAAGAGAAATGATAGACTCATTTCCTGATGAGCATATTTTCCTCATCTCTTTGTCTGACCCATGGTATGGGTATATTATTATATATCTCCAGACTCTGAAGTTACCTACAAAATTTTCATGAGATTGGAAACAATGAGTTCATCACATGGATGAAAACTACCTCATCATCACTGACACATTGTATCGGCATGGGGTGGACTCTATGCTTCATCGTTGTTTGAATTTTTAAGAGGCGAAGGCTGTGTTGAATGACTGCTATGGTGGATCATGTGGTGGTCACCTTTTTGGGTTGGTGACAACCCGAAATTATTTGCGCACTAGGTAGTTCTAGCCCACAATATTAAAATATTGTATCGAGGCCATCAAGAAGTGTCACCTATGTCAAGTCTTCACTAAGAAAATGTGCGTGCATCCTGCTCCCATGTTTCCCATTATTACTATTGGCCCCTTCAAAAAGTGGGGGGTATGTTTTATGACATTCCATCCAGATTCATCTAGGGGGAATCGCTACATTATCATTGTCTTCGACTACTTTACCAAGTAGCCCGAGGCTATGACAACATTTTCTAACAATGGGGAAACAATAACACTTTTCATTTTTAATTAGGTCATAGCTAGGTTCGTCATTCCAAGGGATATTGTCATTGACCATGGAAGTCACTTTCAGAACTGTATGATGACTGAATTAACATCAAAATTGGGTTTTAGGTAGGAGTATTCATCTCCCTACTATCCTCAAGCCAACAGTCAAGTTGAAGCTGTAAATAAATCACTAAAAATGATATTAAGAAGACCGGTTAACTCAACTCAAATGAAATGGAATTTTATGCTTTATCCAACCTTGTGGGATTCCCAGACCTCAGTCAAAACTTCTATTGTTTTTTCACCTTTCTAACTTGTTCATGGGGTGGAAGCATTTTTTCCGATTGAATTTGAGATACCTTCACTAAAAATTGCAATCGAGCTCCTTCCTAATACAACACAACTCTAGGAGCGCTTATTATATCTCGAACATCTTGAAAATAAACGTCGATATGTAGCCTTAGCAAATGAGGCACACAAAAAGTGTGTTAAATCTCAGTATGATAAATCTGTTCGTCCTAGAGTTTTATCGAAGGGAGACTTTGGGTTGGTCTATGAACAAGATAAGGAACCCCTTGGGGTAGGTAAATTCAACCCCATGTGGTACGACCCATATGTTGTGTGATGGGTGTTAGATAAATAATCTTATGAGCTCATAGATTATGAAGGAAATGTGCTGCCAGAGCCCATAAATGGGATCTACCTTAAGAAGTACTATGCTTGAGCCTAAAGGCTCAAGCACTAGCGTTTTTTGTAACTATTGTCTATTTTGTACATAGTTTTTCTTAGAAATTTGTTTCCTCCTTGTTGCATTAATTATTGATGTGCTTCTGCTATATGGAAGATGCCTAAAGAGTCATTTTTTTGCTTTGGATTGGAAGACGGTGCTAGTCTCCATACTCAACATTTAGCATCCACTATGTGGGTAATCTATTCACCCTTTAACCAGTTGGTGTCCATTGGAGGTGTGTGTCTCAGGGAGACTACTAACAATGTCACCGAGTATAGCATGGTGGTTGACCTTTTGCAAGATGCATTGTCACATGGAATTAGTCACCTTCAAGTATTCATGGACTCACATTTGGTGGTATCACAGTTGAATTGTCTATATCAAATTCACGATCCAGTGTTGTTACAACTTTTCCTTAGGGTACGCCTTTTGGAACATTCATTTGATTCTATTACTTATGAGCATGTTCCTAGGAGAGCCAATGAAATAGTTGATTCCTATGCTAATTATATTTTAGATTGGCATTTACATCACTCGTAATATAAGCAGACTCATTCACATGTAAATATTTTCATTTGCATGTAAACATACAAATTATTGTTGAAGCAGGAAGGTTTGGAGGACAACGCAACAAGCAATGTAGAATAACATGCCACAATTTGAGGAAAAATAATGTGCGACATGATTTGCGAAAATCTGGTGCAAAAGTGGACAAACCTAGCCTAGTTAGGGTTAGGTATTTTGGATGGATTGTAAGGGTTTCTAACCCACTTTTGTAATATAAATAAAGGGTATAAGGGATATTAAAGGATCATCAATCATAAGGATAAGCATCTATTTATTGGAAGAAATATCTTATTTGTCTTGGAGAACCTTTTTGGAGATTTTGTAAGATGGAGCCTATTTTGAGAGATGTAGAACTTGGATGAGCTTGAAGTAGCTAAGGGTTAGGTAACAAGTTGTGGATCTTGGTGCGATCCTGGTTCGCTTCACTACTCACTACTCTAATGTAATGCGCGCAACACTTTTTCATGAATAAGAATAAATAATCATAAGATCTTTATGGACGTAGCCCCAGGGGGTGAACCATGGTAAAACCATGCGTGTATTGTGTTTGGATGTGTTATTTATGCAGTTATCATTGAATGGTTAGTTACATGAATGGATGATTTAGTTACATCATGCACTATATTAAATATGCACATGAATGAAGGAATAGATAAATGAATCTAATGAATAGGAGAATATAATGCACGGTTAAGTAGAAATAAGAAGAAGTAAGAAAGATCATTCCCTAATCCCTTCCATGACTGCAGACATCTGCATCTTGTAGTCCCCCATAACCATATTGGGTGAGATTGCATTGTGCTCTCTGTGCATGGTGTAGCCTTTTAGTTTACTAGAAGGACTAATGGTGATAAGGGTTTTGTTGGAGAACTAAGGTAGAACATGGTTCAACCCATAAGTCCAACAAATGGTTTTGTTTCCAGCTAGAACTTAGAAGGAGAGCCACTAAGGGGTTTGGTGAAGAAGATGGAGTTGTAGAAAGGGATGTTCATGCCATGGAATCCTATGAAAAAATGGATTGAAATATGGTTAAAGTCAAAGAAAATAAGGGTTCCAAGTATACACCACGTCAATACTTGTAGAGGTATGTGTTTACTGATCTACACGAAGCATATTTTTGTTTCTTTACATAGTTATTATAGGAATGGATGTTAAGGTTGAAGGATACCCATCCGACTAAACGGATTAGGCCAGTAGTGTGGATTGCTAAAAATATCACACAGTTGGAAAGAGTTAATAATAAATT
The DNA here is from genome assembly GCA_009831015.1 of Picea engelmannii. Classification (NCBI taxonomy): domain Eukaryota; kingdom Viridiplantae; phylum Streptophyta; class Pinopsida; order Pinales; family Pinaceae; genus Picea; species Picea engelmannii. The sequence continues at coordinate 23,555 of WSFP011358816.1, read as the reverse complement.
CACGTGCATAGTGGACTTTTGGTTAGACAATATTATTGTGGGGTTTATTACTAAGTTTGCAGTAGATACAATGAAGTGATACACTATTGCAAAGAAGGATTTCTTGAGGGGACCCAGAGGGAGGTACATTAGGTCATTATACACGTTGATCAAAATCTTATTACATGTTAAAGGTGTGATGACCATGGAATCAAACAACTAGATCACTTTGTGCACATGGGGGAGTTGGGGGAAGCACTAAGGAAGATTTGAGAAATGGATAAGGCTCTAGAGAGTAGCCAGAAGAAGGAGGCACTGGACCCTATCATGATGGATGATGAAAAAACCAAGGAAATCATAAGAAATGTAGGTGCAATGCACAACGAACGACCCTACTAGTATAGGATTAATAATAAGAAGAGGGTTACAAGAGATCAAGAGGGATTGGAAAATGATGAGGGAGAGGTAGAGGATCTCCACAGCACGAGGCATATTGAGGATATATTGCATACCACATATGAGAGGAAAACCAGAGGTCATGGGTCTGGCGAAGAATAAGGATCTCCATTCTAGATTTGAATTAGTGTGGAACCCACAACCCCATGTGTGACTAATACAATTGAAGAAGAAAAAATAGTTAACCAACAAGTTATTACTGGTAGAAGAATTTTTTTAGGACATGCGTCCAGTAGTAGAAGTGAAAGTTCAACAAGTAGTAGTCAAGTTTCTACACCGTGTGTAGGTGGTAGTTCAACACATTTCACAATGGTAGGACAAGATCCAACCATCAGGTTTACAGAGTTATGAGGGGATGGGTCAGATGACCAAGAGAAACATTTGTTCATATATGAGAAGATATGGAAAAAAGTAGGTTATAGATGAGGATACAATGGTTGCACAGTTAGAAATCACTTTTTGAGACTGCACATTATATTGGTACATGGTTCTCTCAACAAATAAACCAATAGGAACACCTACAAATGTAGAAAATGTGAAGAGGTGGTTAATAAATTAATTTCAGAAGCCAAGTTTATGAATGAAATGATAGAGATCAAGTAGAAACCAAGAGAATCAGTCTGTGAAGTGAATCATAAATTCAAGAGGTTAAAAGGTAAGTTAAAGTACACTATTACTGATACACAACCTAGGCATTTGTTTTTTAATTCTTTGTTGTGACACTTGAAGTATCCCTTGAGATAGAAAAAATTCCAAATTTAGGGTGAGGCCCTACAGGAAGCCTTACAGTTAGAGGAAAATCAATACAATCATATAGATCCAACTATGGAAGAGATGAAGAAACATATGAAGAACTTAACATTCCAGTTAAATCAGAACAAAGGAAAGGATAAAAGAGAAGATGTTTGGTGTACAATGTGCAAGACATAAGTTCATCAAAAGAATGAGTGTCCATTATTTTTAAAGTATATTGGAGTGGGTATGCCAAACCATTTGGCCCTAGGAGGACCATGGTGTGATATTTGAAAAACATATGGCATGATCCCTATCATTTCCCATTGATGCAAAAATATCAGATACTTCTGAAGAGTACATATTGTAACGTTTGTAAGTTAGTTGGACATGAGGACAAGGAATATAGAACCTTGGATATGATGAAATAAAGGATTTAAAATACATACAGGGTGTAGGATGAGCATTTAACAGGACAATCTACGCAACAACTGCAATATAACACTGTGAAACAACCACAGTACAATCCCACATAGTAGTTTCCAACATAACCACAATATAATGCACTGTAGTTTCATGGGAAAAATCAGTATAACCCTACACAATAGTGCACAACACCACAATAGTATAATAACCAATAGCCACAGTATAAATAAGGACCTCAGTATAACACACAACACATAGACAATCAGGGAAACACATGAGGCTTCAAAGGAGGAGGTTGTGAAGGAAGAGGCTTTGGAGGAGGTCAAGGACTAGTAGTGTGTCATAACTATCATAAACTAGGTAAATATGCAAGAGAATTCCCACAACCACCTGCAACATTTATGTACTATTGTGCAACAGACCATGAAACAAAGGACTATCCAACACTATTGATAAAAATACATGACAAGAGGAACCAAACTAATCATAATGTATAATGGATCGGGGTGGAAAAAAGAGAAGAGGATGAGAAGAATATTAACATAGTGACTAGAGGTGGCTCTAAGATAGGAGAAGATGCAACCAAGAAGGATCTGGACCAGTACCCATGGGTTTGGAAGAATACAACGCCCGAGTCGAAGTTTGATGCACACAAAGAGAGAGATATTCAAAGAAGCTAGATACGAGATATTGAAGGAAAACATTGTGTCCACTTTAGTAAAGAAACCAGTAGATGAGATACCAGTCTATGACATGGACTAATTATTTTATCAAACCAATTAAGATCAATCTTCAAAATAAGTAAGCAACTTAATAAACTTTTTAGGATATTTTTGGGAGGAGATTTCAATATGGGGGATATTGTACTGGACTTAGGATCTGAAGTCAATGTTCTTCCAAAGAAAACTTGGGAAGCAATGGGAGAACCATAATTAGGGTATTCAACCATTCATTTTAAGTTGGCCAATCAACACAAAGTGGTGCCAATAGGAAGGTTGAAGGGGATTCTAGTTGATCTAGATGGTGTGCGCACCATGACCGACTTTGAAGTCATAGACATAGTGGACAATACTTCACCTTATCCAACACTGTTGTGTCTGTATTGGGCCTTTGATAACCAGGATATCATTAATTTGAAAATAGGGAAGATGATATTTGAGTCTAGATAATACATATTTATTGTTCCATTAGACCCCTCAAAAGGAGGCAGGTATGTGGAACCTACGATAGATAATATTCTTACATAACATGTGAATCAACTATACAAAACTATCGCGCATGAAGAATATTATATCAACCCAAATACAGATGGCATGATTAGTTGGAGGAGTATTATTTCTTGTGCTTCAGACTCTGACACATGATTGGAAAATTTGCAACAACGATTACATGAATTATCTACCAAGAGATGTGCCAGAATGATGCGCGCCCTGAGATGGGTTGGTACAAAGGTAAGAGAACCACCCACTTTTTATGGATTAAATGATTTAGAAGAATTTTTGATGAAATGTGAGGTAGACGTTATGGAGAATCATATATTACCAGCACTAGATATTTTTTTTAAATCTACACTTGGAAGATGGTGGGGTACACACAAGGAAACTATCAACAATCGGTTCCAGTGGAAAAGGTTAATGTGCATTAGATTTGTCACATAACAGGAAGAAAAATATGAGGATAAATATGAAGGATTTGGACAACCCCAAGAGCATGTGGATAAGTGCATATTTCAATGGATATTAGTACCACCAAAAGAATGGCCACACCATTTTATTCACACACTAGAAGGAATTCCAAAGAACTGGTACACAGAACAGGAACAATGCAGAGAAACTACCAATTAGGAAGAAATACAACAGAGCTTTATAATTAAATTTTCCTTTGAGCATGAAAGTCCAGAGATTGATACAATGCTGAAAGTGGTAAGAGACAAGATATTTGGAGAAGCAGAGTTTGAAATAATTCCAACATCTTAGAGGCCGGCTAGTCAGACAGCCAAACAATTGCTACATTGTTATCATGTAGCAGAAGTAGAAGAACCTAAAGAAGATAATCCATGCAACATCTAGATCCCAAAAGTAGAAGGAGAAAGGGAAGTAGAAGGTCTCAAACTGGACTTAGAAGATTATGTCGTTCCTTTAAATATTAATAAGTTCAACATTGGGATTGTAGATAACCCAAATATGGATAGTATTGGAGATTATTGGGATCATCAGATAGTATAAAGGATCACATAATTACTGTGCGAGTACAGTGAATTATTTCCATCAAAATTATTAGAGATGAAGGGTCTAGCAAGAGTCCTAGGAGAGATGGAGATCCCATTGAAACTAGAAGCAAGACCTATCAAAAATAGGACTTCCATATTGAATCGAATATAGAAAGAGAAGGTAAAGATAGAAATTGACAAGATGCTAGAAGATAGTGTTATAGAACATGTAGAAGAGTCAGAATGGATCACTCCTATGATGGTGAAAGAAAAGAAACAAGGAGGGATCATGATTTGTGTATATTTGAGAAAGTTGAATTATGCTTGCTTACATGATCCCTTTCCTACCCCGTTTACAAATGAAGTTTTAGAGAACGTAGGGGGTCAAGAAGTTATTCTTTTACATATGCATTTTCAGGTTATCATTAGATAAAAATTGCACTAGAATATAGACATAAGTAAACATTTTCTACAGAGTGGCGCTCATTTCAATATACAATTATGCCATTTGGATTGAAGAATTCGCCAACCATTTTTTCAAGGGTACTCGTAGCAACTTTCAAGGACTTTATTCACAAATTTTTGGAGGATTACTTTGATGAATGCAAAATGTTCAGTTTTCTTAAAGATCATGTTACAGTACTAAGGATAATGTTGGATAGGTGAAAACAATGTCATATCTCATTAAATATTAAGAAGTGTATTTTCAGTGCACCTTTTGGCATTCTATTAGGACATGTGGTGTGTAAACAGGGTCTGTTGGTTGATCCTGCTAAATTTTTTGTCATAGTTAACTTACCACCACCAAAGTCAGTGCGCAAGTTGAAGAGTACATTGGCCATACAGGGTATTACCAAAAATTAATCAAGGATATGCATAGATTAGTGCACCAATGGAGAAGTTGTTGAAGAAGGATACAAAGTACCAATGGAATGATGAATTCCAGAAGAGTCTGAATATTTTGAAGGAGGAGATGGTTACTACACTGATTTTAGTATTTCCAGATTGGGATAAAGAATTTCATGTGCATGTAGATGCATCTACAATAGCATTATGAGAAGTATTAACACATCTAGGAGAAGGTGATATAGATCATCCTATTGCCTTTGCAAGCAGAAAGCTGACAGATTCAGAACAAAACTACAACACTACATAAAGAGAAGGATTATAAATGGTGTATGCTTTGTAGAAATACAAACATTACTTATTGGGACAACACTTTAAGATGTTTACAGATCATTCAACTATGAGATACTTAGTTAGTAAGCTAGTGTTGGGGAGAAGGATATGCAGATGGTTGTTATTATTTTAGGAAATTGACTTTGAAGTTATGGTGAAGCATGGAATATTGAATGCATGACCAAATCACTTATCCAAGATAACAAATGGAGAAGAGCCCAGTGACTTAGAAGATAACTTTTCAGATGCACAATTGTTTTCAGTACAAATTGCGGATGAACATTTTGCTGACATTATTAAGTATAGGCTTTGCACTAAGAGAATTTACAACTACGCAGAAGAAAAAATTGGTGGTCATAGTTGAAGATTATAAGTTGATTACAGGTCATTTATACAAACTTGGAGAAGACAACATCTTGAGGAGATGTGTGATGGAGCATGGAAGACCCATTATTTTGTCAGAAGCACATGAAGGAATTGCAGGAGGACACTACGAAGGCACACATATCACACAAAAGGTATTTCACACAGGATTATGGTGGCCCATAGTTCATAAGGATTCAAAGGAATATTGCCAGAAGTGTGATGTTTGTCAAAGAGTTGGGAATCCATTCAGGAGGGATGAGATGCCACTTGTACAACATGTTACTTTACAAGTGTTCAATAAATGGGAAATAGATTTTGTAGGTCCAATTAATCCACCAACAAGATAAGGAGCCAGATACATTATTACAACAACAAAATACTTAACAATATGGGAAAAGGTAGGACCAGTAAAGGATTGCAACGCAGATATTGCAACACATTTTTTATTTGAGAATGTAGTGACAAGATTTGGATGTCCAAAGATAATGATGAGTGATCAGGGGACCCACCTCATCAATAATACAATTGAGGAAATGTTTGAAGAGTTTAATATATACCATGAGAAGAGTACTCCTTACCACCCTGTTGGCCCTCGACCAACTTTGACGTGAGGGTTGAAGATGGAGCACGATGGAAGAGATGAGATCTCAGATCTCACTTGTTTTGCGGGCTATGTGGACCCAACAAGGGTTTCTTTAGGGTTTTTTAATGGGTTATGGGATGTCAGCCCATGGATTTACCCATGTTTAGGCCTTTTTGTAAGGAATTGTAAAAGTATAAATAAGTAATATTGTAAGGTAGAAGAGGAGAAGCGATGTAAGAAGAAAAGTCTTGGTGGCTACGTGCAAGTAGTCCTGATTTTATTTGTGCAACATAATGCGTGTGTAAGGCTCTGTGCTCGATAAAGAAGTTGGTTTTTTGCTTTGACCTAGTTTTGGGAAGGAGGATCTAGTGCGCAGTATGCAAATCTCCTGTCCGATGTGAAGCTCAACTCTATGGCTTAGTGCACAATAGAAAATGAATGTAAGAGATTAAAGAATAATAAATAAGACAAAGAAGTTGGTGGACATAGCCCCACACTGAGGTGAACCACATATATCTTGTGTCTTTGGTGTGCTTTGTGTTGTGTTTCTTATGTTATGAATCTGCTCAATGCCTTGAATGTTATGTATGATAGATAGATATGTTGTTGCTTAGTGCTTTACTTGTGAATGAATGTTAGTTCTAACTTATTGCTATGTTCTAAGTGGTACAAATGCTTAATATTGGTTGTTACTGCGCCGATCTCTCTTAGGGTTTATTCTAAAATATTAATAAAGCTAATGAACTAATGCATATCATCTTATAAGTGTTTCTAGAGTGCTCTGCAAAGCGTTATTATCACAGATATGTGTCCCATATTGGTTATAGACATCTGAGTCCTGTAACCACCCCTGCTTCTACCTTGGGTAAGACTTCACCTGCTCATAGGTGTTGCCGAAAGGGCTAATAGTTAGGGTTTTGTTGGTGCGTTGTTGAAGCGTTGAACCCTGGGTTTGCCCCTGTGCCAAAAAATGGTTCCATTGCTGGGACCTGAAACTGTGATTGATGGAAACTAAAGTAAAGAAAAGAGAAGCTCTGTGCGTAGATTTGTTGCTGAAGTGTGTAGTATTCTACTTGACTTGCGAATCTTTGTGCTAATAAAGAAATCCGATCTAAAGAAAAGAGGTAAGATCTTAAAAGAGGTAAATCTTTGTGCTTTGATAAGAGTAAGTGATTTTTTTTTTCCGAAAGCATGTATTGGCCCTTGACCAAGTTTTGGAGAACCTTGGTCGTGTTTGACCATTTTTGGGACTTCTATAGGATGGTCAAAGACATAGCACCCATGAGAAGCGGAGATTGCAGGATCTCGCTCCCTTTTATGGGTTTTTTGGGTTTAGGGTTTATGTAATGGGTATGGGATGTCGGTCCATGGGTTTACCCATGTTTAGACCTCTTTGTAATTTATAAATAAGTAGAGACAACTTAGATCAAGGTCTGTCTGGTGGTGCTAAGTGATAAGAGTTCGATCATATCTAATTTGGATTTGTGCAATATATGTAAAGGTTGCTAAGTGGGATTAGTTGTGAAGGCTTCGTGCATACTATGTGTTGAGAACTCACAGAGTTAAGTGTAAGTGATTGTAAGAAGGCTTTGTGTTGTGACGAACTCGGGGAAGGAGGATCTGGCGAAGTGTGAAAAAATCTCCTGTCCTATGCAGAGTTGGTTTTGAGGCTATGTGCATGTAAGAATATTGAAATAAAATAATAAAAAAGATGAAGAGTTGGTGGACGTAGCCCCACGCTAGGGGTGAACCACATATATCCTATGATGTGATTACTTTGTGTTATTGATGTGATTTATGATTAGTGCTGGATATTTATGTATGTTAGATGCATATGATGTAGTAGCTTAGTGCTTAATAACATGAATGAATTCTATATCTATTGATGCTATGTGCTAAATGGTTATATATGATTAGATCTTGTTGAATACTGTGTTGTTCTGTAATTAGGGTTTTTATCTGCGAGGTGAATAAGGGTTAAAGAATAATGAATATTATTGGCTAAGTGCTTTGTTAAAGTGTTGTAATCACAGATCAGTGTCCCAACTAGGTTGTAGACACTTGAGTCTTACAACCCCCCCTGCCTCTACCTCGGGCAAGACTTCATATTCTTCGCAAATATTGCTGAAAGGGCCGATAGTTAGGGTTTTGTTGGTGCATTGTTGAAGCGTTGAACCCTGGGTCTGCCCCTATTCCAACAAATGGTTTCGTTGCCGCGACCTGAAACTGTGATTGCTTGGCACTGAAGAAAAGAGAAATCTCTGTTTATCTAGTGCACAATTTTCTACTTGAATTGTGAGGATATGTTCTAAGAAGAGAAGTTTGATCTAAAGAAAAGAGGTAAGATCTTAAAGCTTTGTTCTCTGATAAAGGTAATATAAGTGGAAATTGTTTCTTTGAAAGTATGAATCTAGGTATGTTTGATAGATTTTGTCCTAGTCTGAAAAATAGGGAACAACTCGAAGAAAGAAGATATGATATGAATAGATCTGATAGAAATAGTGAAAGATATGTTATTCCTATGCATAGAAATAATTTTTGGACTAACAAGTGGATGCAGGATCCTAGAAAGAATTTTTTGCAGGCCCATCACTGTGATCACGTTGCGCAGTACAGGAAAGGTTGGGGATCGTTTAAGAGAATGAGAGGATTGACTCTTTGTTATAGTTGTAGAATACTGGGACATCTTGCCAAGGACTTCCCTGGTAGAGGTCCTATTTTCCTTTGTTGTAAAGCTACTAGACATGAAGTTTTAGATTGCCCTAGAATGATTGCTAAAGTTGATAATATGAACATGAGACAAGAAAACGATGAGGAAGGTCAAGAGACTAAGAATATGCCAAAGAACCAGAAAGAATCCAAGGCTATATTATTGCATATGAAAGAAACATTGAATGATCACAGAAACATCAGTTTATCAGATATCTTAAAAGAGAAAGAGTGCATAGAAACAAGAATAGGAGACTTTGATGTAGACTATGTATTGGACACATAAACAAAGGTTAATATCATGACATAAATTACTTGGGAAATTTTAGGAAAGCCTACTATGATTAATTCATTGGGAGGAATAGGATTTTTTAAAGGAAAGATGATAACCCTATGTGGAAGACTTACTCATGTACCTATAAGTGCTCATGGAACATCGACAAAAGAATAATTCGAGGTCATTAAGTTTGTTGAGAGCAACGCTCCTTTTTCTCTTTTGTTAGGAAAGACTTGGATTGAGAGAGATCAGATCCGAAGGAAAGAAGAAGAGGAAGCTATAGAACAAAATAAACAAGAACTAAGGGATTTCATGGCTAGGAGAATATCGTGCTTAATAGAAGAACATGAGGACAAGTAAAATGAACTGAGGGCCATAGACCTAGCTATCGAAGTTGAAAAAACAAAAGAAGGCTTAAAGAACCTATCCATGCAGGAGAGTAGAGCACCTACTCCAGAAACAGTAAGAGAAAAAGTATTACCCTCGAACCCTGTGAAAGACCCTCAACAGTGCGAAGTTACTATACTAAGAGAATATAAGAACAATAATGGAAAGAGGAATCCATAGACACATATCATATGAAAGAAATAAAGAAATCTCAGTAAGAAGAAATCAAAGCTAGAAAAACTGTAGGAGGTTCTAGAGAGGACTTCACAGAAGGAAGTCTTACAAAACTTGAACCTCGCCGGAATAGTATAACAACACAGACTGGCACTTATCCATGGTGAAACAATATGACCGTTGGAGGCATCCTGACCGTTAGAACGATTCTCCAAAACGTCTAGAAATGCAGTTATTGCCAAAAATATCGCCATTGGACCGTTGGGACCATGCCATAACGAATGTAATTGTATTGATTGAGGCATTCCTACCCGTTGGAGGAGTCCGTTACGACATTATCTATTTAACCCATCGAATTTTGCACCAAGGAATTTTTTTTGAATTGAGATTATCCAAGATCACATAGAACTAATTGATTTCATGCAGTGCTTATTGAGACCTCGCCGCCCATTCTACTTACCTTGAGCATTTGTCCACCTATCCGATATATCTGATCTCAAGCGTGTATGTTGAACGACCTTAGCATAGTAGAGAAGTCTTTCAAGGAGATCCTAATAGACCTCATGGATGAGAAGGTCATGTTTGCAGGAGCACAGGCCTCATCAATGAGAGGATTTCAATCACCCCCATTGACTGCATGTTGATTTGGACCATCCTGAAATGTGACAGAGAAACGAAGCAATCATCGCGACGACTTGGCAAACTCAAAGCTCATCCCGTCTGTCCTGCCCAACTATATCCCGCCTCTAGATGGCGTGGTTAATCATGAAAATGCCCCAAGGGAATTCAACTATAAACTGATCACTGCCTCCCGAAGGGGATACACGCAGTTGGACAATAGTTAGGACAAATTATGACGCTAAAGATCAGTGATTTCAACTTGGGAGACCGTAAGAATTATGGAAGGATTGTACCACATAAGTACTTGAAAAATACAATGGGGAATAATTCGAAGATAATCCCCTATCCATGGACCATGGAGATCACAAGATCAACAATCCTTAATGTGATGAAAATGCTACACTTTGGAGGACATCAAGAGGTTAACGTGTGCATTGAACTACTCCTGTCGTGCTACCATGGCGGTTACCTGTGGTTGGATATGTGCATCACTATAGATCTGATGTTGATCCGCAAGATCACTGGATTGAACATGCAAGGACTAGACCCTTAGGATTTTTACCTAGGGAAGGCTGCAGATCACACCCTGGCACAGTAAATAAAGGACACCTACGATGATGTGGAGAAAGGAAAGCGGGGCTACAAGGTAGCCTCTATCGAAAATGGCGCAGTGTGCCTATCTTTTTGGTTGATCATTGGTAATATCGTTAGGAAGAACAAACCAACATAGGTCATGGGGTTTGTCATCGACCTCGCAGGAAAATGCGTTGAAGGAATGCAGATGAAATGGGCGAGCTACCTCGTTAACTAGTTGGAGCAAGACTGTCATGAAGTGAAAGACCAGGGCTACGAGTTTCACTTCAACACTTTGTTGATTCTTCTTGCCTTCATCTCTTGGGATATGCCAGAGAGAGAAACCTTCCCTGAAGTCGAGCTAGCCGAACCACTGGCCGTGAGGTTCACTACCCTCTGGTATTCGAGAGACATGGTGAAGCAATGTCAGTCCAATGTGGTGTTCCACACCTATTACTTACAGCTGAAGAGGGCCATTGAATACTTCCCTCACATGACGACGAATAAAATTCATAGGTTCACACAAATATCGAATTTCCGAGCAGAAAGGCACTTCATTTACATCACTGCGTGTGGAGACAAACACAAGGAAGAGATCCATTCCTAATACAAACTAACTGAGGAAGATATGGAGGAAATAACCAAGGAATGACCTGCAGAATTACTTGTACCAATTGAACAGACAAAATTATCTGACCCCGACCTCATTGGAAGTCCTGTAGTCACCTGGGAAGAGTATGATGGAACTAGCAACAAGAAGAAGAAGAAGAAGGAAGAAGTACATGAAATGCACAACACATCAGAGGAGACTACACCAGATTCACTTGAAGGGGGAGGAGGTGACAAAGTAAACAAAGAAGAGGATGAAGGGGAGGAAGACAAGAAGGAACAGGGTGAAGTAATACTGCCTAAAGATCCCCTTACAGAGACAGAGACATCCAAGAAAATAAAGGTTTCTCCAAAGAAACCCTCAGTGAGGAAGAATTCACATGCCAATAAGCCCCACTTACAGACTATACTTACAGTGGATGATATTGACCTCATCATTGTAGCTGTATTAGATACTTCCGAGGAAATTTTACAGTGAAGCGAATCCAAACAGGAGACAATTTATGACAAGATCGAGGCAGAGCTCAAAGGGGTACAATAGGCTCTTTATTCTAGCCGCACAGTGTCTACTGCGTCGTTGTCATCAGGGGGCATAGAAGTAGGAGATGGGCCTGACCAACTACGTAGAATAGCATATGCGATAGAGACTGACCTTAATTGGGTCCAGGAAGAAAAAGAGTAGGTCACAAAGGCATTGAAGAAAGAAAAGGAGGAAGCCCTAGAGAAACATCGGTTTGCACAGCAAGAGAAAGATGACCTCCAGGCGAAGTTTGCAGAGGTCAGAGAGCAACTCCAGAAAGAAAAAGAATAACTACTCGTGGAGCATATTGGAGTTAAAGAAGCAGTCACTAGAGCACTTCACTCTATGCCAGTCTTGGCATAGATGGAAGAGGGAATAGTTGAAATCCAAGTGGGGAGGCTCGATGAAGCCATTCAACATATCCAAGAAAGAGTAGTAGAACTGGAATTGTAAGCAGTGTCGAGTACTCCATAGGAAGTGCGAGATTAGAGGGAAGAAATTACCCAGAGCACAGTCAAAATAATCAAGGCATTGGCCTTAGAATACAAGAAACTCAACAATCAAAGTGCATAGACCTATGAGCGCCTTGCAGAGGACCCAGAACTAAGGAAATTGGATTCACATCTCTAGGAAGCAAAGAAACAAGCAGCGAGAGTACAGGCACAGTTGAAGCTACTATCAATAGTTGAAAAGATGAAAAGGTCACAAGAATAGGGCATATTTTAGTAGCAGGTTCATGCCATCTAGAGTAAAGTCATGGAAGTGACCCAGAGACTTCATGCAGTACAGGATGAAGCTTGCACACTTTTTGAGGAGATCAAAGGACAAGGTGCATAACTGGAACAAGTGGTCACCACAGTGGAACAACGCTTGGAAGGACTTGTCACTGAGAAAGTCATTCAAGAGTTCGTCGAGCAGGAGGCCTTGGTGAAACAACAAGTTGAGGAATCCCGAGCCAAGCTCGAGGACTTTGAAGTAGAGTTTCCTAGATAAGAGTGACTCGAGACGAGTCAGAGGTCAGTGTTGGGGGATTGTTGGCCCTCAACCAAGTTTTGGAGAACCTTGGTTGTGTTTGACCATTTTTGGGACTTCTACAGGATGGTCGAAGACGGAGTGCCCAAGCAAAGTGGAGATCGCGGGATCTCGCCCCCTTTTACGGGATTTTTGGGTTTAGGGTTTATGTAATAGGTATGGGATGTCAGCCCATGGGTTTACCTATGTTTAGGCCTCTTTTGTAATGTATAAATAAGAAGATAATACGTAGAGCGAGGTTTGTCTTGTGGTGCTAAGTGCTAAGAGTTCAATTAGATCTAAGTTGGCTTTGTGAAAGACATGTAAAGGTTTCTAAGTGTGATTATTTGTGAAGGCTTCATGCATACTATGTGTTGAGAACTCACAGAGTTAAGTGAAAGTGATTGTAAGAAGGCTTTGTGTTGTGCCGAACATGGGGAAGGAGGATCTGGTGAAGCGTGCACAGATCTCCTGTCCTATGCAGAGTTGGTTTTGAGTCTTTTTGCATGTAAGAAGATTGAAAGAAGATAATAAAAAAGATGAAGAGTTGGTGGACGTAGCCCCACGCTGGGGGTGAACCACGTATATCCTGTGTTGTGATTGATTTGTGTTATTGATGTGATTTATTCTTAGTGCTGGATCTTTATGTATGTTAGATGCATCTGATGTAGTATCTTAGTGCTTAATAACATGAATGAATGCTAGATCTATTGATGCTATGTGATAAATGGTTAGATATGCTTAGATCTTGTTGAATACTGTGTTGTCCTATAATTAGGGTTTTTATTTGCGAGGTGAATAAAGGTTAAAGACTAATGCATATTATTGGCTAAGTTCTTTGTTAAAGTTTTGTAATCACAGATCTGTGTCCCAACTAGGTTGTAGAAACTTGATTCCTACAAACCCCCTGCCTCTACCTCGGGTGAGACTTCATATTCTTCGCAGGTGTCTCCAAAAGGGCCGATAGTTAGGGTTTTATTGGTGCGTTGTTGAAGCGTTGAACCTTGGGTCTGATCCTATGCCAACATCATGAATTTAAGTCTGTTTAATAGATTCTTTCCTAGTCTAAAATCTAGGGTGCAGTTGGAAGAAAGAGTTGATCTAAGTAAAGCTAATAGAAATGAAGAAAGATATGTTATTCCTATGCATACAAAGAATTTTTGGACTAATAAGTGGATGTAGGAACCTAGAAATAATTTTTGCAGATTGCAAGTCCAACACTATGATCCTAGTGCACAGTACAAGAGAGGTTGGGGAACATACAAGAGAAAGAGAGGATTGACATTATGTTATAACTGCAGAAGACTGGGACATATTGCTAAAGAATGCCCAGGTACAGGTCCTATTTGTCTTTGTTGTAAAATTGTTGGTCATGAGGTTGAGGATTGTCCAAGAATGATTGCTAAAGTTGAAAGGATGAACATAAGACAAGAAAAATATGAAGGAAGTCAACAGACTAAGAGAATGTTAGAGAATCACAAAGAGAAAGAATCAGAGAAAGTTCAGACTACATTACTACAGTTGAAAGAAATGATGGATGTTCACAAAGATGTCAGTTTACTAGAGATCCTGAAAGTAAAACAACGCATAAATGCAAGAATAAGAGACTTCAACATAGACTGTGTCTTGGATGAAGAAACACAAGTAAATATTATGATAGAAGAAACTTGAGAAATTTTGGGAAAGCCTACTGTGGTACCTTCATTGGGAAGGATAGGCTTGTTTAAAGGAAAGATGATAACCCTATGTGGAAGAGTCACTAGTGTACCTATTATTGTTCATGGAACATCGACTGAAGAGGAATTTAAAGTCACTAAGTTTGTGGAGAACAATGCCCCATTCCCACTTTTGTTAGGAAAGACTTGGATTGAGAAAGATCAGATCAGAAGGAAAGCAGAGGAAGAAGCTATATAAAATAAAAAGCAAGAACTAAGGGATTTCATAGCGAGAAAAATAGACCAACTAATAGAAGAAAGAGAAGATAAGTTGAAGAAATAAAGAGAAAGAAAATTAGTTGTTGATATTGAAAGAACGCAAGAAGGTTTGATGGACCTATCCATTCAAGAAAGAAGAATACCCACCCTGGAGTTAATAGGAGAAGGGATATTAACTTCAAACCATTTGAGAGAACATCAACAGTGCGAAGTCACTGTGCTAGGAGAAGATAAGAATAGAAATGGAAAGAGGATTCCAGAAATAGTTAGAGAAACTCAGATTACAGGAAAGAAGGAAAGGAATCTAAATAAGAAGAAAGCCAAGTTATAAAAGCTAAAGGAATCTACAGAGAACAGATGGAAGACTTCACAGACTGGAACCTCGCAGGAGGCAGGTTTGTAGTATTTGAACCTCGTCGGAACAACAAGACTGCGCAGAATGGGACTTTTCCTTGGCAAAGCTATATGACCGTTGGAGGTGCCCCGCCCGTTAGAACGATGCTCCAGAATGGCTAGAAAACACATTTATGAGCTTTTGGACGTTGAGACTGCACCATAATGGACAGATTCACATTAATGGAAGCACTCTTAGCCGTTGGAAGAATCCATTACGACACTCGTTTATTTAACTCGTTGGACGTTGCGTCAGGACCACCTTTTTCTACCCGTGATTATCTGAGTCAAGAGGAGAATTGATTGTGCATCGATCTGTGTTATCATAAGCTAGACATCACCATCTGTTTGTCTACCCCACCTGTCTGTTCACGTACCCTGAACTGCCTGTTTAACAGTGAGAATGTTGGGTGAACACACTGAATTAGAGAAGCCCGTCAAGGAGGTTCTTAATAAGTTCATGGATAATAGAGCTATGTTTGAAGGAGTACAAAGGTCGTTGACCAGGGATTGTAGGCTTCCCCTTCGACTGGATGATTTTCTGGCTGTACCAACCCCGCAACTGAGCAACAAAGTAAGCATCATGGCGATCTAGCTAATGCGAAGTAGATCCCATCGTTCTTACCAGAGTATATCCTGTCGTTGGTTGGCGTAGTTAACCACGACAACATTCCATGAGACTATGAGTACACCTTGATCACAACGTACATCTCGAATGGAATACGTGTAGTTGGGAGTCAGTTAGGACAGATCTGACTACTGAAGAACAAAGACTTCAACCTTGGAGATATAAATAACTATGTTATTCTTGCACCCCACCGATACTTGACGAAGACAACTAGGAAGAAGCCTCTCCTGGTCTCCCAGCCATGGATTAAGGAGCTCGCGCAGTCCACTGTGATAAATGTGATGAATATTCCCCATTTCAACTGTCACCAGGAGGTTAACGGTTGCGTTAAACTCCTCTTGTCATGCTAACATGGTGGATACCTATGGCTCGATTGACGGATTACTATGGATCCGATGCTGATCGACTTGATTACAGGATTAAGCATGAAGGGATCCGACCCTCGACATTTCTACCCAGGGAAGGCCTCATATCAGTCCCTGACACAACACATCAAGGAAGCATACGATGAAGTTGAAAAAGGAAAGCGAGGCTACAAGGTAGCCTCTATCCAGGATGGCGCAGTGCGCCTCTCTTGCCAACTCATAGCTGGAAAGATTGTAAGAAAGAACCACCCCACACAGGTCACCAGTTTCGTGGTGGACCTTGTAGGAAAATGTGTGGAGGGAATTCAAATGAATTCAACAAGTTACCTCATCAATGAACTCAAGAAGGACTTCCACGAAGCTCAGGATCAGGGATACGAGTTCCACTTCATCTGGATGATCGTGTTGATCACATTTGTCACTTGGAAAATGCCTAAGGGAGCCACCTTTTCAGATATTGAACCATCGTAGCCATTGGCAGCTAGGTTTTCTACCTTGTGGTACACCAACGACATGTCAAAGCAATGGTAGTCAAACACCATGTTCCATGCATATTATCAGCAACTGAAGGTTTCCATTGAAGCATTTCTACGCATGACACTACACACCATGCACCAGTACAGACCACTAGATAAGTTCTGCACAGATCGACATTTTATCTATATCACTGCGCGCAGAGATGAGATCAAGGAAGAGTTACAGTCATATTACAAATTGACATATGAGGACATGGAGCGGATCACCAAGGAATGGTCAGAAGAGTTCCTTGTACCGGTCAATGATGCATAACTCTCTGACACTGACATCATAGGAATCCCCTTGGTCACCCGGGTCGAGCATATCAGACAGTCCAATAAGAAAAAGAAGAATAAGAAGCAAGAAGACGTCCAGAATATAGAGACCGATGAGGAGGACAATGCCTCTGAAGAAAATGGATCTGGATCGCCCGCGGGAGGAGGAGGAGGAGAAGACCAAGTAGATGGATAGGGAGGAGGGGATGAAGGAGAAATGCAAGGAGAAGGAAAAGCTACACCACCGAAAGACCCCCTATTGAAACACCACAGAAGAGGAAGGGATCACCGCAGAAACCTTCAGCAAGAAAGAAGACGCATGCTACAAAGCTCCTGTTAGAGGCCACACTCATGGAGGATGATATCAGTCTAGTCTGCGGAGCCATGGAGATTGCTTCAAAGGACATATTGCAGATATATGGCGTGAAGCAGGAAGATCTATATGGCAGGATTGAAAATGAATTAAAGGAAGTACAACCAGCGATTCATTCTGTACGCACAGTGCCTACTGCACCTTCCTCGTAACAGATTACAGAATTGGGGGATGAACCAACCCAATTGAGAAGACTAGCAGATGATATAGAGGTTCGACTTCAGATAATCTAGGAAGAAAAGGAGAAGGATACATAATCCTTGAAACAAGAGAAAGAGGAAGTCTTAGAACAATTACGTGTAGCGCGGTACTATGTAACCGCCTATGAAAATGATAAACAAGAATTTCAGGCGATGGTCCAGGAGGAAAAAGTCCATCTACAGAGAGAAAAGGATCAGTTTCTCATAGAACGGGCCACGGTTAAGGAAGCTGTCAGAAAATCATGTCACTCTATACCAGGTTTGGCACAGGAGGAACTAGAGTCGGTCGAGGCTCAAGTGGCAAAGCTCACTGAGACTATCTAGTGGCTTCAAGCGAGGATAACAAATTTGGAAGTCCAAGCAGTACAAAGCACCCTGCAGGAAGTGCATGACCAGAGGGAGGAAGCCATTAAGAACACAATAATAAGGATCAGATCCCTTTCCTCAGAGTGCAAAAAATTGAGCGATAAAAGTGCGCAGAATTATGAACGCCTCGCATAATATCCAGAGCTAAGGAAGTTGGAAGCACAGTTACAGGAGGTGCAACAATAGGCAACCTCTGTGCAGGCACAGATGAAGTTTCTCACCGCAGTCAAGAGAATGAAAAGATCACGGGAGCAGCGTGCAGTGCAACAACAGATCACTGCTATCCACGACAGAGTAATGGAAGTCACACAAAAACTAAAACTTGTGAAGGATGAAGCCTACAAGGTGTTTGAATAAATTTAAGGACAAGGCTCACAACTGGACCAGGTGGTTGCAACAGTGGAACAACGCCTGGAAGGGCTTGTTACAACACACACAATCCAGGAGCTCACTGAGAAGGAGGCTCAGGTGAACAACAAGTAGAGGTATCTCGAGTGAATCTCAAGGCCTTTGAAGCAGCATTTCCCAGACCTGAGTGACTCAGGACGAGTCAGAGGTCAGTGTTGGGGGCCTGTTGGCCCTCAACCAAGTTTTGAGGAAACCTTAGTCAGATTTAGACCACCTTTTGGACTTAGACGTGAGGGTTGAATATGGAGTTCCATGGCAGAGCTGAGATCGCGGATCTCACTTGGTTTGCGGGCTATGTGGACCCAACAAGGGTTTCTTTAGGGTTTTGTAATGGTTTATGGGATGTTGACCCATGGGTTTACCCATGTTTAGGCCTTTTTGTAAGGAATTGTAAAAGTATAAATAAGTAATATTGTAAGGTAGAAGAGGATAAGAGATGTAATAAGTGAAGTCTTGGTGGCTAAGTGAAAGTAGTCCTGAGTTTCTTTGTGAAACAAAATGTGTATGTAAGGCTCTGTGCTCGATAAAGAAGTTGGCTTTGTTCCTTGACCTAGTTTTGGGAAGGAGGATCTGGTGCGTAGTGCGCAAATCTCCCGTCCAATGTGAAGCTCATCTCTATGGCTTAGTGCACAGGAGTAGATGAATGTAAGAGATTGAAGAATAATAAATAAGATGAAGTAATTGGTGGATGTAGCCCCACATTGGGGAGAATCACTTATATCTTGTGTCTTTGGTGTGCTTTGTGCTGTGTTTCTTATGTTATGAATCTGCTCAATGCCTTGAATTTTATGTATGATAGATAGATCTATTGTTTCTTAGTGATTTACTTGTGAATGAATGTTAGGTCTAACTTATTGCTATGTGCTAAGTGGTAGAAATGCTTAATATTGGTTGTTACTACGTCGATATCTCTTAGGGTTTATTCTGTGATGTTAATAAAGCTAATGAAATAATTCATATCATCTTCTAAGTGTTGCTAGAGTTCTTTGCGAAGTGTTATTATCACAGATCTGTGTCCCATCTTGGTTACAGACATCTGAGTCCTGTAACCACCCCTGCTTCTACCTCGGGTGAGACTTCTCCTTCTCGCAGGTGTTGCTGAAAGGGCCGGTAGTTAGGGTTTTGTTGGTGTGTTGTTGAAGCGTTGAACCCTAGGTTTTCCCCTGTGCCAACACACCCTCAAGCAAATGGCATAGTGGAAGCCTTCAACAATATTTTGGAGAATGCCTTCACAAATATTTGTAATGTGAACAAAGATGATTGGTATTTGAAGGTACCAACAATACTTTGGGCTTATAGGACTACCTGCAAGAAATTAACAACAAAAACACTCTTTATATTGGTATGTGGAAAGGAGGCAATAGTTCCCTTAGATTATTTAATTCCAAGTTTGCGCATTGCAACAATCACAGACATGATATAAAATGTCCTAGTGCATGGAAGATTGGCTCAAATGATGGAATTAGAAGAAGACAAAATCATGGAAGGTTTCCATAATGAGGTTCAGAAGGAAAAGGATAAATCATGGCACAACATACATATCAAGAAGAAGAAGTTTAAGGAAGGATATCTGGTTCTCCTTTATGACAGTAAATATTTGAAGCACCCAGGGAATCTTAGAATGCATTGGCTAGGGCCATATCAGATAAATTCTGTCACATATGGAGGTGTTGTACAACTGAAATAATTAACAGGAAAGGGAGTGCAAGGAATGGTGTTGTCAAGTGAAACTGTATAGGGATAATCTACCTACTAACCCTCAATAGTTGGAGTGAAACAAGTAGACTTGTACATAGTGTAAATAGTAGGAGCTAAAAGAAGAAAAAGGAAGATAAAAATACAAAAATGAAGAAAAATACAAAAATAAGAAATCAGGAGGAATAAGTGATTCAGGAATGAGATCGCACAACAAATGGTGTGACAAAATTTGGAATACTGTGCATAGGAAAAATTGGACATTGCACAACTAACTTGAACAAGTTAAAAATAAGACAAAACATTAATGATCAGGTCTATAAAAAGGGAAAAGCATAAGAAAGTTCAAAACTTAGTGATTTTTGAGAAAATAGAGAGTTGAAGGAGAAATCATCTGAGGAATATAACAATTTACCACTAAGCATACAGTATGACACCCCCAAAGATTGGCGGCTCAGGGTAATATGTTAGGATTACTCGATAGTGTGGAAGAAAGAAAGAAAGAATGACATAGTCGGAGGATGTTGTAGACTTGGAAGACGTCACAATCTTGGAGACATAGTCGATTAGCCTGACCAAGGTATAGGAAGACACATCAACAGTTGCAAAAGTATAAATGGGTCAAAGCTCAGAAAATCCCAATGGAAGTGAAAAGCCTAACCCTAAAAAAATGACAGAACCTGAGGGAATGAAGGATAACAATAGAGACATGTCGCAGCGTAAGTTTTTGTCGAGGATATTACAAGACATTTGGAGACCAAAGGAGAGGAAGAAGAAATGAAATAAAAAATAACAGAAGGCCACCCAACCATCGACCAAAAAAGGAAGGCGTCAGATGCAATAAAGATCACACTACCTTACACCCCAGATGTCATGGTCACTGATGGGTGTTCTATATGCACTAAAAGAACACTAAAAACCCTCATTTAAATTGTCAACCCCGGGTAAGTAAGCTTAGAGTTGTAGCAAAATATATGCCAAGGTAGAAGGGCTAGTAGTAGTATAGTCTAACTAAGGAAGTGGCTATCTAAGGGCTAATCTATTCAAGCAAAGCTATCTAATGAGAAAAACCTACTAAAGAAAATTTAAACTATGTAACCTAAGTACTTTTGGGCCAAGGATCGATGGATAGTTCTAGGAAAACAAGTGAAAACCCTACTTGAAGAAAACTAGTTCAATTATAACAATAAGCAAAAACAACTATTTAAGCATAACAATAAACAAATAGCAAAAACAAACTACTTTAACTAGCCTACCTAAATTCAATGAACAATTATCCTATGAAAGAAAGTAAATAAATAAGAAAATATACTATCAAAGCAAGAATAGACAAGTAAGGAATTAACCTATTAAAGTAAGTAAATAGTTAACTACCCTAGGATAACGTCTACTGCAAGTAAACTAATTAAGACTACTCAATAAGCAGCTAACTAAGAGACAAGTGAACTCTATTCTTAATACAACTATCTCTAATTCATAAAAGGAAATCTATTTAATTGAGAGAAAGAAGAACTAACAAATAACCTTTAATCTATGATAAGCAAACTACTCTTTAATCTACCAAAGCAAAAGACTATCTATCCTACAACAACAAGAAAACTATCTTTTGATCTACAGAAGAAAGAAACTATCTTTTGATCTACAAAAGAAAGAAACTATCTTTTAACCTATAAAAACTCAAATATAGTGTTGGTGGTTGTGTGAATGTCTTCGGTGTCTTATAATATCTCGATGGCACTTGACAATGAAAGATAATTCAAGAGGTATAAGCTCAATATTGATTTCAATAGCAAAGTGAAAGGTGTGGATTAAGCAATCCAGTGAGAACTTATCCATTACGAAAACAACGTCAATTACCCTTCATATTCATGTGATTATTACTCATGCATTAACCATCAACATTATAACTAGATTATAATTGTACTCTATGCTATGTAAGCAAAACTCATAATTAAATTCAATCATTAACTAAGAATTGGAATCACAATCTAATTCTAGGAAAGAAATCACATAAAATAAAACTATGCTATATCTATTTTAACAATTCAAATTGAGGAAAGGAAAATGCGTATAAATAGAAATTAAGACATGATTCTAGCATATAGCAAGTAAACTAATGAATAAATTAATCAACAACTAGTTAAGAAAATCCTAATTAACAATTGAATAGGCAATCTACAAATAAAATCTGAAACTAATCCTATCCATCCACCGAAGCCTCGTTAAAGAAAACATAAACAAAAACTCTCTTCTACTCTGTTTTAAACTTGATTCTAAAATCATAAATAAAATGCAATCTAATATTTAATTGCTTACGAGGTTAGTGTATGAGTTTGCAAACTCGTTCCTACTAACTACAAAATCAATGCATATTAACAAAAAGCCTTCATACTAACCCGCAAAAGAGAATTAAAACAATTAAACTACAACAACAAATTAGATAACAAAGAAATCAAAGAACAGTTCATGTATAGGAAATAAAAAGACATCTAAGCTATGAAATGCATAAATAACTCATAGAACAATTACCAGACTGCTAGTGGGCCCCCCAGCAAGTTGCAGTCACTTCTCAAAGGCACACCACGAACTCAACAAATCGATTTCACCATTAAAACTAAAAAAAACAACTTTATATAATTCTGGCAATGAAAAATAGTAAAAATAGAGGAAAACGTATTTGTCTCTAATCCTCTACTTATTCTACTTCTTCCTAGCTATTGTATGACCACCATGGTGGTATTTATAGGTTTTACAGATGAAGAGGTTGACCATTGGAGGGTCGAACCTCTTCTATAAACAACAAATTACATTAATGGTGCCCTAACTGCCGAAATGGAGCGAGCCAATAATCTCCCAGCTTAGCAACCCAAACCGAGTTGTCAAGAGTTTAGTAGCTGGAGGGTGCAAGCACGAGCAAAACCCATGTTCCTGATTCGCCCACCACTGGACGCCAATACCATAACCACCAAATCGCCCATTATTTTTGTGCAAGATGAGGTGTTGGACAGAGTGTCAGACCGAGTACCGGATCAAGTACTGGATGGAGTGCCGAACTGAGTGTCGGAAGCAGAAACATGATGCGATTTTGCCCTGTAACACCAAAAAATGTGAATTAGATCCTTGGAAACATAAAAACGTAATGAATTATACTCAATATCAATATAAAACATGAATTATACATATGTGGTGTGGATCATATCATTTCATCACAAATTTCTTCAAAAATCTTCTCCAAAACATGAAAAACAGATATGTACATTTGGCAAAAGTATCTAATTACTGTCATAAAACTGATCATATCTCGGGCCCAATAGTCATAGTGGAAGATATGTTGGGGAAGGTGTCGAAGGTAAGATATGTTGACCATGATGTTAAATATGTAAAGAAGTTTCCAGAACTTGCACAGGAGACTTATTTGGAGGACAAGGGGGAGATAGGACTGGTAGGAAAACCCATCTTGGAGCTTGCACAGTGGATGAGAGGGCTATATAATTCGGGTATCATGAACCTGCTGGATATACCACATTTCAGGTGCAGTAAAAATGTGGGACTATGTGTGAAACATTTATTGGCCATGGTACATAGAGGTAT
>ML848552.1:13656-33632 GCA_009831015.1 Picea engelmannii | reverse complement strand
GATGAGGTTCTTTTCAATAATTTTGCTGAGAAATCCAAGGAATAATACTAGAAAAAATGTGTAGTGTAATATTTGGAATAGTTAGAAATTGTGGGTTGTGCAAACACATTTGATGTGCTTAGTGGATTGTTATTTGGTCTAGATATCGAACTCGATTCCATCCCCATGAAAAATATTTATTCAAGAAATCTTTACCCACAAGCTTGAAAAAAATATTTATTTAAGAAAATTTCATTGGTAAGCCCGAAAACTGTTTGAGATGTTACACACTCACCTATGTAATTATTTTCCTAAGATTGATAGTCCAATGTTGAGAATGCTTCCTTAGATGAGAATATTCTCTCTAGAGAATATTCCCCTACAAAATAGGGCACTCCTCTTTAGTTCAGATTCAGTTACATTTAGTTATACTAGTGGAAGTCACTCATGCATGGAAACCTCGGTTTTATCACCAACAATTTCATGTGTTTCTCTCAATTCCACACATGTGACTAAGTTAACTGATGATTGCATGGATAAGTTAACTAGGACCAGGTGGCAGATTACTTCAGTTTCTATCAATGAGTGTCTAGATATCTATAGATCACTACTATGGCACATTAGTTACTTATGTCTAGCCTATATCTATTGTAAAGTATTCACTCTTTGAGTGTGGAATATAGTGAATATAATTCTTGATTATTTTCTCTCATTTGTTCTCTCCTTCTCTCAATTTGCAAGCTTTGTATGAATTGTTGTTAGCTACTTTATCTGTGCATGTTTCACCACAATTCTACATGGTATCAGAGCCCACAGTTTGGTAGGATCAAGGCACACAAGTATCTTATTTGCAGTTCCAGAAGGGAGATGCAGTAAAAAAAGATGGATTATTCACCGATAATTCTTCTCACGCCTTATAACTACTTCAAGTGCAAGTTAAAAATTATGCATCATCTCAGATGTAAAGGCTTGTACTGGATAACCATGGAAACAAAAGTAGAGCTTGATTCTGTCGATGAGAAAAATGTTTTTCTCAACACAGAAAACATGACTCTCAAACTTATCTACGTGTCTATTTCTCTTGAAATATAATATCATGTAGATGAGGAATCACTCTCAACCCTGAACGAACTATGGATTAGATTGGAGGTTCTATTTGGAAATAAGGAAGATTGTGAATATTTCATGCAAAATATTGACAAGATAGAGCCAACATAAAATCCATCGAAAGATCAAGCCTCTCAGTCTGAAGATCCTTCTACACAGGTATCTGCACACATTTTTGTTCCATTCATTGGAGATGATGTCCACTCCATTTTAGATCTATATTTTGAATCACATGCGGAAGATATCATGCATGCATCTCAAGAGACACATGCAAACACTTTTGCATGAACCATGCATGCATCTCAAGAGCCGCATGCAAAAACTTTTGCATGTGCTATGCATGCATCTCAGGAGCCACATGTAGACACTTTTTCATGTTCCATGCATGCATCTTAGGAGCCACATGCATACAATTTTGCATGCGCCATGCATGCATATCGGGAGATGCATGCAGACACTTTTTCATGCACCATGCATGCATATCGAAATCTGGATGCATGCACCATGCATGCATCTTAGGAGCCACACACAGAGACTTCTGCATGCACCATCTCACTAGTACATCTACTTCATCATACCCATACAGACATATACATATTCAACAACATCTTCACTAAGACATTTACTGAGCAGAAGTTCCACTTCCTATGCAACTGTCTTAGAGTGAAGGACACAATTGCTTAATGCCTGCCTTTTTTTTTCTTATATTTTGATGCATTATACTTTGAGGGGGGGGTTTCCCATGAGGTTTTCCCTCTTTCCTCCATTTTTGTAGTGTTTCATTCTTAGATGCATTATACAATGGGTACCTAACATGGCCTTGGTTGTAGAGACCCATTCATCATGTACACCCTAGTAGTGTTCATGGGGGTTGTTGGAGATATTACACACTCACCTAGGTAATTATTTTCCTAATATTGATAGTCCAATGTTGAGAACGCTTCCTTAGATGAGAACATTCTCTATAGAGAATATTCCCCTACAAAATAGGGTGCTCCTCTTCAGTTCATAGTCAGTTACACTTAGTTAGACTAGTGGAAATCACTGATGCATGGAAACCTCGATTTTATCACCAATAGTTGCATGTGTTTATCTCACTTCCACACGTGTGAATCAGTTAATTGATGATTGCATGGATAAGTTAACTAGAATTAGGTGGCAAATTACTTCAGTTTCTATCAGTGAGTGTCTATATCTCTCTAGATCAGTACTACGACGCATTAGTTACTTATGTAGCCTATATGTATTGTAAAGTATTCACTCTTTGAGTGTGGAATATAGTGAATACAATTATTTATTCTTTTATCTCATCTCTTCTCTCCTTCTCTCAATTTGAAAGCTTTGTACGGATTGTTGTTAGCTAGATTCTCTATGCAGGTTTCACCACAATTTTACAAAAACAATACCTCATCGAAAACCCATTTTATGGAAGGCCATAATCAGAGGGTGTATGAGGAGTGGATTCTATTATGAAGCCTTGAAACTCTATATTCAAATGCAGGGCAAGGGGATCGAACCCAATACCTTCACCTTCATTATCACTCTCATGGCTTGTTTTGGCTTGTGGGACCCAAAACAAGGTATGGGTATTCATGATTGTGTAATTAGAAGGAAATTGGAACCAAAGATCTTTGTGGGCAATTCCCTTGTAGCCATGTATGCCAAATGTGTGAGTATAGAGAAGGCATGCAATGTGTTTGCCAAAATGTTTGAGAGACATGTAATTTCATGGAATTCAATCATTTGAGGAAGAGGCATTGAGTTTCTTTCACCAAATGCATCTAGCAAGTATGAAACTGTATTTTGTCATTGTTGTTAGTGTTTTTTCAATGTATGCCAACATGGAGGCTCTACATAGTGGGAAAGAGGTCCATGACTATGTTACAAAAACTAGTTATGAAAGTGATGAAACAATGGGAAATACTCTCTTGTCAATACATGCTAAATGTAGAAGTTTAGAGGATGTACATCAAGTATTTGATGGACTATCACACTATGACGTGGTTTCATGGAATGCTACAATAATAGGGTATGGCTACAATGAGCGATGAGGTGAAGCCTTTGAGATTTTTAATCAAACGATGTCAACATGATTGAAGCTTAATGTGATAACATGGTGTGCCATTGTTGCAACATATGCATAATATGAGCATCCCAATGAATCCTTGAAATTTTATTGTCAAATGCAATTAGCAAGAGTGAAGCTGGACTATGTGAGGATTGCAAGTGTTCTCCAAGAATGTGCTCAGTTAGAATCTCTAAAACATGGCAAGGAAATTCATGATCACACAAGAAACAATATTTATTTAAGAAAACTTCATTGGCAAGCCCAAAAACAATAAGGAGTGCAGTTAAAAAACAGTTATGCAATAAGTAGCAGGCCTATAAAAAAGTAAAGTCAAAACAAGTAGGTCTATAAAAAAGTAAAGTCAAAACAAGTATTATAATATATGGCATGTTTTTATAGGTAACCGACAAACGATGAAGGCCTATAAAAAAAATACCGTCCCTTAAAAAAAAATACCTTCAGCATAAATATACAACATAAATATACAACGGATTAATGTATTTTTCATATTTACATTATTCCTTGAAGTAATGTTATGCATTTATAACCAAAAACTTTAGAGATAAACTTTGATATTGGCGTGACTATGGGTGTATTATGATAGTGGCGATAGTGTCCTCTACCCATAAAGTTTTGAATATTCAACTGATTTTCTATTATAAAATAATGCAACTATTTCAATTTCCAATTGATCTTGGATGATCATTTAATGTAACTACAACGAGACTAAAGATCATTATTGAGATAATCCAACATGCTACAACGAGACTAAAGATCATTTAATTTTTGTGAGAATCGATGATGGTGGGACACTATTGTTTTAATCCAAATTACATCAGCACCCAACTGAAATTTGGTCCAAATGTGTTCCAAATTACTTCGTTTCGTGGCATCCAAATGTGTTCCATTCGTAGATTTATGAATCTTTCAAGAATTTGAAAGATCCTTAAATAGATGCTAATTAATAGATGTATTTCTATGAGCTTATAATAAAGTTGTTGACTCCAGTTTTTCCTTAATAAGGATGGATGAGCTACTTCCAATTTTTAGAGTTGACAGTCTATTCTCTATGTTATTTGGAATTCTTTTTGAATAAGTTAAAAATTCTCCATTATTTGTGAGTTGCATGTTATGTGTAAAGAGAATTAAAAGTTTATTTGTAAAGAGTCACTCTTGCGAAAAGGGGTACTACTAGTGGTTCCTTGAAAGGAGCAACGTACTATTCTTGATCATACATACCATTTTTCTTTCCTTGATCTTTCCATTTTCTCACCTTTTGGGTAATGGTGGTTACATGTACATCAAAATGGCATGTACCTCATTCTCTTATGACAAGAAGGGGCTAAAGGCCCAAAGGTAGATTGCATTTGGTCAATAATAAAGAAAAAATTCAAGACATGGATAATGAGTGCATTCAAAAGCCATAGTCCATACTTGAGCTCTACCTCCCCATTAATGGTAATCGTCCTTAGTCCTAATGCGAATAGACACATTATCAATTAAAGAGGACTTGAATACATCCCAAATGAAAAGCAAAGGAAGTGATAATAAATGCTTGAAACCTTTATACGGGGACTTGCAAATAAAATAAATAAAGGAAAAGGAAAATAAGGGGTTTGGAATGAAAGAATTGTCGAGGAAAGGGTAACTCAAGCGTCAAGCACACCCTCTACAAAGGCACTCATGGAGGTGAGTCCATACATTGCCTTGCATGTTAATGGCCCCATGCCAAAAATTAAACCCTATAACCACCTTACATTCATTACATATCTCTGATGGGTCCTTCCGAGAAATATCTCTCTACTTCGGTATTGTGACACCTAATAGGGTCTTTTGTTGGTCCTCCCATACCTAAACTTGCCAAATTGCATAAAGTTTTGAGCTAATGTAAATTTTGAAGGGGATACCCAATCAAAGTTGTTCATTTGGATTTTGTACTGATATATGGCTTACTTTGTATGATTATAAGGACTATTTCCCCTTGTGATTGTTGGTTTTACTTGATTCCATGGTTTTGAATAACTTGGGTGCACCCAACATGGTCTTTGGAGGACGTCCTTATGATTTCACCCAGGATGTTGTGCACCTTATGCAGGACATAACATGTGTGATGCAGAGAATTGGACCACTTTATAACTTGGAACCCTTTGATACAGGG
Source organism: Picea engelmannii (assembly GCA_009831015.1). Classification (NCBI taxonomy): domain Eukaryota; kingdom Viridiplantae; phylum Streptophyta; class Pinopsida; order Pinales; family Pinaceae; genus Picea; species Picea engelmannii. The sequence continues at coordinate 28,320 of ML848552.1, read as the reverse complement.
TCTCACACCTCTTGGACCTTGGATGATGGACACACGAGCTTTTACTTTGTAGATACAGTCATGTCAATACATGGATGGGCAATAATCCCACACCTTGGGGTGTTGTACCCAGAGGTTATTGGACATTGGATAGAAGACATTGCACTAACACATGATTGGATACCATGTAGAGACAAGATGCACCTTCATTCCACCTTGGACGTTGAGCATATGGATGATGATGTCATGGATTAAGGATTGCTTATCATTGGGGCACTAATTTGATGAGTTGGGTCTTTGATGAAGAGACACGATCTTTGATGAGGATAGGTCACTTTCCACCATACTTGGCACCTTGATGATGAGACATGGCCTTTGGAGGCCTCTTACATCTTCCTAGAGCATGACGTCACCCACACATATGGATTTGGAGGGATTATTTTGATGGTTTAACATGATTATATATTGTTAGAGGCTACTTGAGGGGTCTACCCCACTTGTATCATGGATTTATTGTTGTTTTCGACATTTATGTGGACATATGTGCTTAGTTAACTCTAAAGTGCTCCATTGTATCAAATCACAACTCATCACTTGTGAGATCATCACTACTTGTCTTCTCTTCTCTATTTAATTCACTTGGAGTACTTGTGTGCACTTTGGAAGGAGGATATTTGTTTGATGCTTTTCTCTTCTTTATGGATCAATGTTGATCTAGGGTTTCCTCATGCATAGTGCTTGATCTAGTAAGTCTTCTTCTTCCATTTTTGATGTTTTTTCATGGTGTGTTATGGTGGATGTTCTATTAGATGGTTAATTGTTGCATGTTACCGTGTATTCTAGGTTCAATTTTGTTAGAAACCCTAGGAGGGATTAAGATTGTTTATCCCCTTACCTACCTTCATTTATCTTAATTTGTTGAATCATTTAAGACTTAGTCTACGGGTTAAGATTGGTTATCCCCCTAGGGTTTGTCTTTGCTAGTTCAAGACCTATGGATTAAGATTATTTATCCCCTTACGGTTTGACCTAGTTCAATTGAGATATTGTTTCTAGACACTAGAGAAAAAAAGACACCTGGGGTTTATGATGGTATAAACCTTAGGGTTTGTTTTCAAAAAGTTTGGGCTGGGTTTTATGATGGAATAGCTCCAAGTTTTGATCTTCAAACCCTCATTTTTCCTTTAACGAGCTTCTTTGTGTTTACCTTGACTCCATTTTCCCAAAGAAAGGAAAACGACACTAGTCCTATTGCTTACGAGTGTTTACAAACTCTAAAAACCTACTCTCTCTCAAAAGAAACTTATTGGGTGGATACTCAACCTTCTCCTTTTGCTCAATATAACCCAACGACTTGCAAATCAACCTAATAATTTTTTGTTTTTATAAAAATATAGTTACAACCATTAGGGCTTTTTTAAATTGTCGACGACTCACTTAATGATGTGCTTTAAGAAGGATGAAATCCACAAAGGATCCATCTATTGACAGCTTTTTTGTCCTGAAGATGGATCCTGTTGTGGATCCGAAACGTCGACGACAAGCTGTCAATAGCACTGTGGTTTTTCCGACAAATTCTAAACAAGACCTCTTTTGTTGATGCATTTCATCTAGAATTTCCTGTGTTTTAAAATTGTTGTACTGAGTTTTATCCATTTGACACTACATTTTAAAACTTACCTCTTAAACCTATTGATGGGTACTGAGCTTACACTTTAGCAGTCAAAGTGTAACTTTCAGTGCTAAAATTCTTGGTGTCGTTTACGGGGAACGGATTGAAAATGTTTCCCTGGGATTGAATGATAAAGAAATATTGATTATGAGGATGCATAGCAATTAGTACATTGAATACTATAGTTTTCACCTGGAGACTCCACTATTTCAGTTGTGTCTCCTAAAGGAAGACACGCAAGGTCTACCTTACATCTACCTCTAGCTACACTTGAAGCTGACCCAGAGAAGATCATCAAGAAAGGAAAATCTTCTCAAGAAGGATTTTCTGCTACTGTTTCAGGTACTACTGGTTATTTTCATGATTCCACTTTTAAAACACCAGTAGTTGTATCTAGTGCTCCTCTTTTTCCCTCTGTTGAAATTTCTAGAAATTTAAATCTTGCATGTTTCCCTCTGGAATATTCTTCTTTTTCTCCCAAATGGAAAGAAGAAAGTTTTGAAAGTTTTGAATTTCTTGCCTCACCTGATGTTGTAAGTTGGTTTAGACTTGATATCTTAGAGGATTTTCCCACCCTAGGTTCTCCTTCTCCTCCTTCTCTTAAAATTGTTGTGACCAAAGAAGAAGAAACCTCAGTTCCCTTGGAATTTCCACCATCCTCTTCCAAGACTCAGCATCTCCTTGTTAAAATTGAAACTTCTCCATATTATATTCCTCCTTCTCCCAAGCTACACATCATCAAGACTGTAGTTGTACTAATAAAGACCCAATCTCCTCCTTATTATCCTATAATTTATAATCCTCCTCTTCATAATCCAATGGTAGGTGCTAACCTTCCTAGAAATAGGATGGATGCCATATTGGTTGCTAGGTATGCCCCTATTTTGTTTCCTCAGCCTATGAGTTTTCTCCCGATTGGAGACTATCTTAATTACATGCCCAATTTTATAGGGCAAGAGGACATAACTGCAGAGGAACACCTTGCAGCCTTTTATAGCTATGTTGTCAATATTAATATTGAAAATGAGGAAGTTTGGATGAGAGTTTTTGTACAAAGCCTTGATGGTGAGGCTAGGAAATGGTTTAGGGGTTTAACTCCTGGATATATTGTTGGAATTGAAGCTATGGATGATTCCTTTCTGAGGCATTGGGGAGATAATAAATATTTATTATATTATATTACAGAGTTTGGGTCACTCAAGAGAAAAGAAGGGGAATCTGTTTCAGATTTTTCAAAGAGATTTAATAAAATGTACAATAAAATCCCAACAAAAATTAATCCTACTGAAACTTTTGCCAAGATAACCTATGCTAGCGCTTTTGACCCTGATTTTTGCCTCTTGTTGAGAGAAAGGAAAACTACCTCACCATCTCATATGCAAGATGAAACCGTAGAGGTAGAATCAAATATATTGGTAGCCGATCAACTCAGAGGAAAATCTAATAGAGATAGGAGAAAAAATAGATTTGAAGCTTCAACCTCTGATTCTTTTGGTGTTAATCCACAAGTAGATGAACTAACAAAGTTAGTTAAATCACTTTCTTTTGAAATGGAAAAAATGAATCTAGAGGGAAGACAAAATAATAGAAATGCACAAGATACTGATAATAGAGGAAATTTCAGGAGACAAAATAATTCCCCACAGATCCTTCAAAGAGACCGAGAAATAAGTATGACCAAAAAGTGCAGACGCCTCTTCAAAATAAAATGGTTGATGATGAAGTAGGAGAGGATGAAGAAACAGATCCATAAATTCATTGTGTGGGTGATACCTCCCCATCCCCTCATATAACTCGGTCTGCATATGAGGAGTCTCTTATGGACAGTTAGTTGAATGAATTGAGTAAGGGAGAGAAAACTAATGAAAACCAAAATAAATACAACTTAAGGTCAAAAAAGAAGGATGGGAATCCTAGTACATCATATCAACCCAACCAAACAGAAAATTATGCTAAGGTTGTGGCTTCTAACAGCAAATAAAAAGAAGAACAAAACCATCAAACAGTGATTAAGACCCATGTTCCGGAAATTAAGGAGATTTTGAAATCTCCCTCTTCTTTTAGTTTTGAGAATGAAATTCAAAAGATAAAAATTCTAGTGCCATTTTTAGAACTAATTAAAAATGAAGATTTAAAAAGGTATCTTTCCAAGATGTTGCATCCTGAATCTTCCTCCAATTCCACAGACTCGGTGAACCTACAAGATGAAAAACCAGCAGTCATATTGGGACCCTTGGTAGAAGATAGGGATGAATCTTCTCCTCATTTTTACACATCATTGAATATTCATGATAATTTTTTGCACAACTGCTTGATGGACTAAAGTGCATCTCATAACCTCATGCCTAAACTTTTCATGGATGAGTTGGTCTTAGAAATTACTAAAACCTATCATGACATATACTCATTTGACTCTAGAAAATTGAAATGCATTGGAGTGATCAAAGACCTGGTTGTTACCTTGTTTGAATCACCCATGAAGAGTGTGGTCATGGATATTATGGTGGTTGATGTCCCCCCTAAGTTTGGGATGTTATTGTCAAGATCTTGGATCAAGAGACTAGGGGGTACTTTGTATATGGACCTTTCATATGCCACTATTCCTATATTTGGAGGAGATCACAGAAGGATTTACAGGGAAACACAACTAGCTTACATCATTAGTGTTGAATCTAATCCTACAAACCATCCAATTTTTGCAGTTGACATTGATCTAGGATCCAATATCTTACAACTCACTAATGCTACTCAATCACCTATTGAAATCAGAAAATAGCCTATTAAAAATTGTGAGACACCTCCTCAAAATACCCCAGTTTGGAAGATGTTTTTTGATGGGGCCTCTTCTAAAGAAAGTGTTGGTGTTGGAGTGGTTTTTATTAACCCAACTCAAGAAATCATATCCTTGTTTTATAAACTATAATTTGAAACCATAAATAATGTAGCAAAGTATGAGGCTCTTGTCTTGGGTTTGAGGGCTACTAAAGATATGAAGATTGAGGAGTTAATGGTTCTTGGAGATGTTGAACTAATTGTGCATCAGGTTAAAAATCTGTATCAAGCAAAACACCCCAGGTTAAGGACTTACATAAATCAATTTTGCGATCTTATTGATAATTTTTTCTTAGCTTTTAACATCTCTTTTGTTCCAAGAGAAGAAAATGCTATGGAAGATTATTTGGTTGTTTCTGCAAGTAACTTTAAGATCCCTTTGCCCCCCAAGCTCAAATATGATGTGGAAGTAAAGTATAGACCCTTTATACATAACAATGTCAAACATTGGAAGGTCTTTGAGGATGATATTGAGATTAAGAGATTCCTGGAAACAATGGAAGAGCTTTCTTCTCTTCATATTGATCAAGATCATGATGATACAAAAGGCCCTCATGCTGATATTTTCCTCAACAAAATTGTAGATCAAAAGATTGTCCAACTGCCCAATAACCATATTCCCAAAAAATTGGTTCCTTTGGATAGATTATTTGAGAGAAATGATGTTGTTTTGAAGGTTAAAGGTTCAAATGAAGAAGCTAATGTGACAGAATGCAACTTAGGTACAGAGGAAAATACCAATTATGTCAAATTGTCTAGTAGTTTATCAAAGGAGCAAAGGGATGAGCATGTGAATTTATTAAAGGATTTTGTTGATGTATTTTCTTGGAAACATGAAGATCTACAAACTTATGATACAAGCATCATTGAACATAAAATTCCTTTGAATTATGAAACCAAGACATTAGGCAGAAACTTAAACAGATAAATCCCATGGTGTTGTCTATTGTGGAAAAGAAAGTGAAGAAGTTGCTTGATGCTAAGATCATCATATCTTTAAGGTACTTTGAGTGGGTGTCCAACCTAGTCCTTGTGAGGAAATATAATGGTGAAATAAGACTTTGTGTTGATTTCAGAAATTTAAACAAAAGTTCCAAGAAAGATAATTATCACTTGCCAAAGATGGAACATATTTTGCAGAGGGTGATTGTTTCAGCAAGGATGTTTATGATTGACGGATTCTCGGGCTATATTCAGATCTACATCCTACTTGAAGATAGAGAGAAAACAACTTTCACTACTCCTTGGGCCACATTTATGTATACTAAAATGCCCTTTGGTATAATGAATTCAGGAGCAACCTTTCAGCGAGCAATGGATATTGCCTTCATTGGGGAGAAGGGAAAATGTGTGGTCATCTATCTAAATGACATTACAGTGTTCTCAAGATCCGATAAGGAACATTATCATCATTTGAAGAAGGTTTTTCTGAAATGTAGAAAGTTTGGGTTGTCTCTCAATCCTAAGAAGTCTTTGTTTGCTATGAAAGAAGGCAAGTTGTTGGGACACATTGTCTCAGCATAAGGAGTAAGGATTGATCTAAGTAGAGTATAGGCCATTAAGACTCTGTCTCTTCCTAGATCCAAGAAGGAGATCCATTCTTTCTTGGGTAAAATAATTTTTTTGAGAATATTCATCTCTAACTTTGTTGAATTGGTTAATTTTATCATGTCTATGCTTAGAAAGGTAAATGTGGTGAAATGGACTATTGAAGCTCAAAATTCTTTTGATCAAATCAAAAAAACATTGACTGAGGCACCTTTTCTCACCAGCCCTGATTATTCAAAAGAATTTTTGATATTTTATTTTGCCTCACATAACACATTGGTTGTTGTCCTTCTTCAGAAAAACACAGATGGGATGGAGCAGCCCATTTCCTTTTTTAGCAGGGAATTAAGGGATGCAGAGGTCAAGTATGATATTATGGAAAAGTAGGCTTATTCTTTGGTTAAGGCCCTTAAATCCTTCGAGGTATATATTCTACATTCCAAGATTATTTCATATGTCCCATCAGCCTATGTGAAGGAAATATTAATCCATCCTAACATAGATGGAAAGAGGATCAAGTGGATTGCCAAAATTCTAAAATTTGACCTTGAAATGAAGCCTACTAAGTTGGTGAAAGGGAAAGGTTTAGCTAGATTGTTGGCTTAATCGAATTGCAAAGCACTCAGGGTTAATTTCATGAACCTAAACTCTGAAAATCAAAAAATTGATATCGTTGTTAAAAGCCCCCATATCAGTCCCAACTTGGCAGAATGCACTTGGTACAAAAACATTATTTATTTCTTGCAAAATTTGCATTCTCCTGATGGTTTGGAGAAGAACAAGGTGGGAGCTTTGAAACTAAAAGAAATCAGATATTGTCTCATTGATCACATACTGCATTGAAAATATCATCTAGGGGTTTTCTTGAGATGTCTAGATCCAAAGGAAGCTCAAAATACCATGACTAAATTTCATGACAGCTTGTGTGGGGGTCATCATTTTTGGAGGACCACAAGATATAAGATCCTCAGAGTTGGGTATTTTTGGCCTAGCCTTTTTACTGATGTTTGTGCAAAGATTAGGTCTTGTGATAAATGTCATAAGTTTTCAAAAAAACAACAACTGAAATCTTTGCCTTTGAAGCATGTGGTGGTTTTTGGTCCTTTCCAGCAGTGGGGACTTGACTTCATTGGGAAAATTCATCCAGCTTCAAGTGGTCAACATCGGTCGATTTTGACTGCAACTAACTATTTTACCAAATGGATAGAAGCCATCCCTACGAGGAGTGCCTCACACAAGGTAATCATTGGTTTTCTTGAAGATATTATGTCAAGGTTTGGTTGCCCAAGCAAGATTGTTATTGATAATGTTGCATCCTTCAAAGATGAACCATTGGTGAAATTTTGTGAGAAATATGGAATTGAACTAGTTCATTCTACCCCTTATTAACCCCAAATCAATGGTTTAGCAGAATCTTCTAACAAGAGCCGTGTTAAGATTATTAAGAATTTACTGGAGGACAACAAAAAAGCATGGGACTCAAAGCTGAAATTTTCCTTATCGGTTGATAGAGTCACTACAAAGAGATCACTTGGTATTCCCCCTTTCAGCTTGTGTATGGGATTGAAGCTATTTTTCCTACTCATCTTGCCTTTCCTGTGGCAAAGTTCCTTTAGGATAAACAAGGAGAAATAGATGATATGGTCAGAAGGATGCATCAGCTAGTAGAAGTACAGAAGACCAAGGAGAAGCTCCTTGATAAAGCACAGAGCCATCAATAGAAGATCAAGCAAGCTTTTGATAAGAAGGTAAACAAATAATATTTCTAGCTAGGATATCTGGTGCTCAAGTGGGATGCACCAAGGAAAGACAAAGTAAAACATGGCAAATTCGAAGCCTTGTACATTGGTCCTTTCAATATTTCTGAAGTTTTTCAAAATAATACTTATAAATTGCAGAACTTGGAAGACTTTGAAGTTTCTGGTGGCCCAGTTAATGGCCATTTTCTGAAGAAGTATTTTTCTTAAGCCATGGTTGGCTTTCCCTTCCATTGTAAATATCATTTTTGTTTTTCTTTCTATTGAATAAATGACCCCATATCCCTAGGATAAGACACTAAAGTTGCGTGTTCTTGGCAACTCATAAGGAGCATGCCATCCCCTATGGAGCCAATATTATCACATGGAATTGATTGGGTCAATTCAACCTTAGGTTTTTTATTTTTATCATTAGTGTTGTTTAATTTTTACTTCTGTCCTCTTCCTTATAGTCTTTTTAGGTTTTAGCACAAATAAAATTAGTGTTGATGTTGTCCCATTACCCTTTGGTTATATCTTTATCTTTATGATAAGATTAGACAAGTCATTATACTTATGCCTCCACCACCACCCTAACATGTCACCACTTCCACAATGTACTAAAACCCCTCCATTTTGTCCCTTCACCTGTTAGAAGGTCAAATCAGGTTCCTTTTTGTACGATGCCATCTCATCAGATAGTTTGTAGTGCATCTCAAGTACACTTTGCTTTCATCATCATAATTGCACTCATGATTCCTTCTTACTCAATCTCCTTGTTTTTAGCACTTATGTTTTTAAAGAAATAACCTGGGATTTCATCATTAAATTTTTTCTAATTGTTTTCCAAGATTTCAAATTACTCCTAGCTCGACATTGCAAAAACTAGTGCTTTCAGACAGGCGCAACGGAAATTGTTGTGAACTGGCTGGCAAAAGTGAGTTGGAGGTTAGACCAGTTGTGCACGGATTCATTCAAACTCAAGCATATCATTTTTGAATTCTCAGTCTTCAGGTACTCCATGAGAATTTTTAGCTCTGTTGAAGAACAGTAAAAGGTTATGCTTATCATTTCTTTTCCTTGGCATTGTGAACTAGTGATCCACGCTGCCAACTATATTACTTACCCCTGATATCATGATTCTCATCCAATTGTAGAGCTATCAGCCTCTTTTTACCAAAATTTAAATAAATCTTGATGTCATGCCACCTTGCCCATCCCATATCTAGTCATTTTTGCTTACTACAAACTTTGTTGTGAATCCCATGTTCGAGTGATGCAAACTATGTGCAATAACTTAGCACTATTATTCACCTACCTCAAAACCTGTACCAGCTTGTTTTCATCAATATCTCCATTCTATTTCAAGTCTATCTATTTTTTAAATTTAAAAAATACTTTTGCTGGTAAAGTTATGGTGAATTTTGTAAAAATTGTGGTGAAGTATTGAACAAAATCTTTTTGCAGCAAGCTTTCTCCTTGTATCTCCATTTTCTTGTGTAGTCTTCTTTCATTTCCTAATTATCAGTTGTCCTTTCATAATCCTGGAGGTCAAATAGGCTTAAGAATACTAAATCCTTAGATAGAACCAGCCTTTGAAAGAAATTATCCATAAAACCCCTAAATCCTTTATTTTTTTTTTGTTTTGTCTGTTGCATCACTCAAATTGTTGGTTTAGTTTTCTTCCTATGACATCAATGGATACTCCACAGTAGAAGAAGGCTCACAAGGGAGGGGGAATTGTGAGGAATGATCCCTATGACATGCAATTGTTTTTTGTTGAACCTATGATCAGGGAGGTTTTCCAAAGAGTGGGATGTTTTAATTTATGTCAGAAGATGCAGAGGGGGCACCCTGAGGTATCTAGAGAATTTGCTTTGAATTTTGATGGAACCAAAACTAAAGTTGGGACACTTGAACTTGAGGTATCTAAAGCAACCATAGCGGTAGCTAATGAGATTCCAAATACTAGTGAAAGGTGGTTTAAGGCCATGAACCTAAATGCAGCCTTCTCCAAAGAGTTCCTTAAACCATAATGCCAGAGAGATAATCTATCAAAGGGAGTGCCCAGGAGCCACATGATTGAAGGATTTGATAAAATGATAAGGGTAATCCAAATATATTTCACTTGTGAGGGCACATTCAATATGATTTATCAATACCACATTAGACTTTTTCTGCACTTTATAGGCAAGGACCTCATGAATCTCCATTTCTATTTGTTTAGAAGCATTGGAAAAATGGTTGACAGAGTCCAAGCTAAGTCCAAGGCAGTTGACACAAGTGTTTTTCACTCAAGGCTAATTAAAATGCTTGTGATGGAGGATTTAATGAAGAAAAACATTGATTGGGAGCGGGTCATTACCTTTACACATTTTCAATTGAATGTTGTTTCTACTCCACAATCCAAGGTGTAGAATCCTCTTCAGGATGACATCTTTGTACACACAGAGACAAGTAAGAAGAGGAAGAGCAAATACATTGTTAAAAATGATGATGAAACTAAGGAACAATAAGGAGAAGAGGGATCTCATTACTCTCCATAAAGGGAGTTTTCACCCAAGCCAGCTCCAGAGTCAGCAGAAACTCCATCAACTAGAGCCACAGACACAAAAGGAAGAAGGTTACTCTTCCCCTCACCAGTTGTTGCAGTTGAAGCTAGAGTTAGGAGGCCTTTCATCAGGTCATCAGAAAAGAAGAAAAGTGTTGAAAAAGATGACATAGTGGAAGCTCCCATCAAGAGAAAAGGTAAAATTAAAGTTGAATTTGTTGAAAATCATATTGAGGTCATAGACATAACCACTCCCCCATAAAACCCTACCTTCAAATTATTGAACAGACAGCTTAAAGAAGATAGAAAGGAAATTGCTAACTTGAAGGGAGAAGGGTTGGCTGAAAGAAAATTTTTGAGTAGCCTTATGGATATGTATCGGGAAACTATTGATGAGGCTAGGTTTGTAGCAAAGATGTTTCTTCCCCTCCATAGGCATCTTAATAATTTATACAGACAGAACAGGGATTTACAAGCTCAGATCAAAAGACTTAAATTGGAGTTGCAACCTTTTAAGCAAGAACTAGCCCAAAGAAATTTGAATATGATGGCCCAAGCTGCCACAAGGAGGAGTTATAGGCTCAAAAAGTAATGGATGAAATACCTTAAGAAATATCAGTTTTGGAAATGATTGCTCCTTTATTTTTGAATATTTTTTAGGAAGTATGTTGCTTATAACTGAGTTTTTCACTCATACACCACATTATGAGATTTCTACAGACATACCTAATTCTGGAGGAATTTTTTGGGTGTTTTGGAGCTTAAACTAGAATAATTGGGTAGCTACATGATAGTTCCCAGCGTCTGGCGTTGCGAACTGGTTTCTGCAATCAAGCACTGCAAACTTCGCTCTGAACTAGCTTATATAGTCAGCGCTACAGGATATGCTACAAACTCTTATTTTGATGGTTTCAAGAGGATAAACGATCGTCAGATGGCTAGGGGAGCATGGTACAACTGTTTGGAGGTCAGTTTAAATTTGGAGGATACCTGGAAAGAAAATGAATGTGCTCAAAGGAAACCTCATTATGCAAGATTAAGGTGTTAGGATAGTTGCCAACATATCCTTTTTTATAGTAGTTTGTTATTTCCAGTTTGTACATGTGTAATTACCTCAATTTAAGATGGAAGAATCCTATGTTAGAGGATGAAACTCGCATTGTATGTTATCATTCCCTATCTAGGCTATAAAATAAGCATTAGAAGACATTTTGTGGGTTTGAATGGTTGATGTAAAAGACTCTTTTGGTGATATTAATGTAACAGAGCCTACTCTATTTTGATGTATCATACTTGATGAAATTTTGTTTAATGGAAGTTAGTTTTCTCTCTTTCCATCTTATTTGTCTCTCACTCTGAAATTTTATTGTCATTGAATGATTCAAATGATGTGTTGTAGCTGTAGGTTTTATTGTGATGTTGTTATAACTTTCTCGGAGTTTTTAGCTTGGATTTAAGAAGCTCTTGTATCTAAAGTTTTTCTCTCCTTTGTCTATTGGTAAAGCCTAATTCTAGTGGTAGACTTACTTCACTTATCTTACTAAGTCTTCCTTTTATCCACACTAATCCTCAAAACCCTAATCTAAGTTAAACAAGACCTCTTTTGTTGATGCATTTCATCTAGAATTTCCTATGTTTTAACATTGTTGGACTGAGTTTTATCCATTTGACACCACATTTTAAAAATTACCTCATAAACCTATTTATGGGTACTGAGCTTACACTTTAGCAGTCAAAGTGTAACTTTCAGTGCTAACACCAGTGTTCTTACAAGTTTTGTTTTTCAAGGGTCCCTGACTCATCACCAATTTCACTTCCATACCTTTTGAGTAACAACATCCAATAAAATAAATGTGTAACTAAAATCTACTAGACTTTTTGTTCCTAGGGTTCGCCAACTAGTCTAGGCTAGGTCCTTGGAACAAGTTGGAGAGTAAAATCTCCAATGACATTTAACTAACATAGGAGTCTGACCAGGGAGTGTTTAAATTAGGTGTGGCCAGGGAACTCCTCTAACACGAAAGATAAATATGAGGTCATGTGAGGGTGAGTGGAGGATATTACCCCTCCAATACTTGTTCAATCATCTTCATGTTTTTACATATACAAGGTTTTATTGAGTACCATATGGCCCCCTACGGTGCTGGTACTTTTGGATCTTCAATATTAGCCACCCTACTTATACATACGATCTCAACTACTGACTTTTCCCACGGACATAGACTGTGAGTTGGTAACTCTAGTTGTTATTCCTAGGTGTCAAAGACATGACTGCGAGAAGCTTCATGTGGTACCAGAGGAAGACGTTGCATCACACTTTCAAAACCCTTGAAGGGTGCCTCGTGAAGCATGGTTACTTGCATCGATAAGGGATCTTATGTGGAGGTCATGGTAACTACTTCTCACTCCTTTGTTCATCGATCTAGGGATTTAATCAACACTTGTCGGTTTCTGAAATGTCCCTTTTAAACTTTTTCATTGCTTTGGAATTATGACCTGATCCACTTGGGCCACAGTTTTGGGGAATTTGTTTGTTTATGTTGTTTCCCTTAAGACCTTTTAGTGGAGTGTTTCTTTATATAGTTGTCCTAGGTTATGTCTCTACCACTGCTTTTGGATTATTGATTCAAGGTGGTCGACCAATCTCTCTGGTAGTTGAGAAGGACCCTTGGTCTTTCACTTGAAAATATGGAGCCACCTCCTAGAAGGCGTGGGATCTATACCACTGTTTTTTCAAATCTAGTGTGCGATATTATTTCAAATGTGAACATTCCCACAAGGAAAGAACGTGTGCATAAGACCTTCATGACCAAATTTCTCGAGGATACCAACCAAGGGACCCCTTCTCAAGGAGATTCTTGTGCTTTTCCTTTCTTTGGAAACATTGGTACCCCATTGATGCCCACATTGAATATTCCTAAGTTGAATGTAGGACTACTAGTTTGGTTGTGGACCACTATAAATGTCTTGAATGCTCCTAATGTTTCTCAGATAAGCACCTCATTTCAAGGGCATCGAATTTATTCTTTACCTTCTTCATTAGTGAAATATGATCCTCCTCCTTTTGCCTCATCTGGTGAAATTCTATCTATTGGTAACCAAAAGTATAAAAGGAAGAGGAAGAGGAAGAATAAGAAGAATAAGTCACCAACATTTGCAAGTCATGTTGGAGACAAGTCACCAACTTCCACTAGTCATGTTGGAGACATGCAACCATCCATTGTGAGTCATGTTAGGGAAAACCCACCAGCCTTTGCTAGTCATGATGGGGGCATGATACTAGTCACTTAAAGTCATACTAGAGATAGATCAATGACCTCTATGAATCATGTCAGAGACATGAAACCAACCACTATAAGTAATGTTGGGGGAAATAAACCAACCACTACAATTCGTGTTGGGAGTAAGAATCTAGTCACTAAAAGTCATAATGGTGAAATGAAGCTAGTCAATGCAATTCATGATAGTGGCATCAATACTTTTGAGAGACTTAGATGAATAGGGTGTAAGCCTAAGTTCCCCTATAATATCTACAAGGGAGATCACCTTACTCATCTATGCCTTGTTATTCCATAGGTTCAAAGAGTGTGGTCCCTATTTGAAATCCCTTATGATCTTGAGTCAATTTTGATTTCCCAACAACCTATTAAACTATTGGTTAATTAAGTGGTCAAGACGATGTAATATTAGGCCAATTACATTCTTCTTTTGGTGGGTGATGTGTCTTTTGACAATGTTGGTTCATGACATATTCAACCAGTGGGTGATAAAATGATCACACTAATGCAATCTTCATTCGATCCCGCTCTTCCCTTGGAGAGTGATAAGTCTACCAAATTGGTCTTGTCGATGTAATCTTCGGTCGATCACACTCTTATCTTGGAGAGTGATGAGTCTATCGAAGTGGTCGAGATGGTGCAATCTTCAGTCGATCCCACTCTTATTTTGGGGAGTGATGTGTCTATCAACCATGTCTTTATCATTTCCAGTTCTGGACAGGGGGAATTTCTACTTATTTTGACCATGCTCTCTACAAATTCGAGGATGATTTCCTTAGATCGAAGTAATATTGTTGAATTATTGATGAGCCTCGCCTTCCTTATTCTGCACCCTTTAAAATAAGGGTTGAATTTAATTCAAAAAATATTTACCAATGTATTTTAGATGAAGGAGCATCTGCAAGCATTTTATCCTCCTTGTCTTGGAAAGATTTGGGTTGTCCAAGGTTGTGTCAGCTACCAATGAGTGTTGGCTTTCAACAAAAAGCCTAGTGAATATTTGGGGATTCTTCCTCAATTTCCTATCATGTTAGTTAAGAAGATTGTTCTAGTCGATATGACAGTGGT